>JAGTJM010000092.1:0-95762 GCA_020747015.1 Pyrenochaeta sp. MPI-SDFR-AT-0127 | reverse complement strand
TTGCGAATCCTCCTCTTGTTACGCTATTGCCTTGGTTTCGTCCTGGCGCGATGGGGCGAGTAATTTGGGCGGAGTGGGTGGAAGAGCAGTGGCTGGCAAGGGGCGAAGCTGTTGAGGCGTCGTGTCAAAAAGTTGTCTGGAGTGTCGCAAGGCTGAGATCGGCGTCTTCGAGAAACCCCCGTTGCCAAGACTCGAGCGGACGAATGCGGCCTAGTCCTGCAAGCGGGAAGTGCTTTGGCGTCCTTACCGAGGTACCGATGCTACCCACCAGTTCGCTTGAGCTCTGTCAGGCTCTACTCTACACTTTCAAATGTGCCTGAGCTTTCCAAGATTTGGGTTCTGAAGGAAATAGCTCAATTGATTTCAAAAATACATACAAGATGCAGGCATTTCGATCAACAGCAAGGGTAGCCTCCCAGTTTCGGTCGACAGGCCTTCCTAGGTTCTCAAGAGGATATGCCACAGATAGGACGTACAAGCATTTGCTCGTCTCAGAGCCCAAGCCTGGCGTTGGTTTCAGTAAGTTGCTTACACATTCCTATCACCATTACAATTCTGTTGTGTTAGAACGGCATGTTCTTTTCTCAATGTTCGTGCTGACAGCCGCTCAGTCCAACTGAACCGCCCCAAAGCCCTCAATGCTCTATGTACGCCCCTCATCCTCGAGCTTAATCAAGCCCTGCGCGACTTCCAAGCCTCCAAGTCAATTGGCGCTGTTGTCCTCACTGGTTCCGACAGAGCCTTCGCTGCTGGTGCAGACATCAAGGAAATGAAGGACCTCACCTTCAGCGACGCATACGGCAACGACTTCATAGAGTCATGGTCAGACCTTGTCACATTCCTGAAGAAGCCTTTGATCACTGCTGTAAATGGCCATGCGTTGGGTGGAGGTTGTGAGCTTGCGATGATGGGTGACATCATGTATGCGGGGCCAAAGGCGAACTTCGGACAGCCAGAGATCAAGCTGGGCATTATACCTGGTGCTGGTGGCTCACAGCGCCTTGCCAAGGCTATTGGAAAGTCAAGGGCTATGGAGATTATTCTTACTGGAGACAACATTTCGGCGAAACAAGCAGGCGAATGGGGGCTTGTAGCAAAGGTGTTTGAGACACCAGAAGAGTGTGTCAATGGAGCTATTGCAACAGCAGAGAAGATTGCGAGCTACAGCCAGATCGCCGTCAAGGCATGCAAAGAAGTTGTCAACAAGAGCCAAGATCTCGGTATCCGGGAAGGTGTTGAGTATGAGAGGAGAGTGTTCCATGGCTTGTTTGGAAGCCAGGATCAGAAGATTGGCATGTCTGCCTTTGCAGCGAAAGAGAAGGCTCAATGGACAAACCAGTAAACATGCAGAGATAATTTTGTGTTATGCAAATGCAAAAGTTGTGCCAAAGATGCACTTGATCTCTCTACTTTGGTCTCTTTCGTGTCAATATTCTTTGTAAGCTTGAGACAGAAGCCTGCTAACGGATAGCCAAAACCGTGCAGCTACACCAACCAATGTATACCCTACAACGGAACATACGCACAATGAGATATTCATTGCAGATCAAATCCAAGGTGGGACAATCACATTGTACTCGTGAGCGCTAAATGCTCATGTCTGGAAGAAGCTACGCGTGCTCGGCAAGCGATGCCGGCGGGCTGATCCCAGCACTGACACATGATACCGTGCGTGCATGACGCGAGTACGCGGGGAACCATGGGTACATCTGAACCTGACATGTCGGTACTCTAACCCTTACCACTCTTTGTTCCTCTGCGCCATGGACGACACACCATGGCTGCGAGACCTTCTTCGCTTCTCCCTCACAGCAACTGCATCGACCGAGCCACCGTGGCTGCAGAATAAAACCGACCACGTCTGGACTGCGGCCGGTGGAGGTGACCTCTTGGATCCAGATGACCCCGGAAAAGACCCAAGGTTTCGGAAGTTGGTGGAAGCGATACTGTTTGGTAGGAGGTTCTTGAAGACGTATAATCTGGTGCTGTTGGGTGTGTTGCTGGTCTTCACAGTATGGCACTGGGGAGAGAAGTTTGTCCTGCACCGGAAGAGGGCAAGGGGAGCGCGAGACGACAATGCGGCGAACACAGAGGAGGCGGAAGCGTGGAGTAGCTCGAGCAGTACGATTGAAGGAATCTCCACGCCGCCAGAAAATGTTGCGCGGAAAGTGAACGATGCAGACGAGTCGAGCCCGCTGCTTTCATCACGACAGTCGAAGAAGACTTCACGGCTGTGGAGACCATTCTATATCTTCAAGTCGATATTGCAGTACCAACCACCACCGATTCCCATTATCAACAAAACACTCCCCACCAACGCCGTATCGCTCCTCGTCCTGGCATGGGTCGCTCTAAGCATATTTTACAATCTCTATCGCATGCCGCTATCGTTCTTGTACCTCTTTGTCTTCGCCGACAGATGCGGGATCATCTTTATCTCAAACCTACCGCTTCTCTACCTTCTAGCTGCGAAGAACCAGCCGATCCAGCGGCTCACGGGTTATTCGTACGAAAGTTTGAATATCTTTCATAGACGGGTGGGCGAAGTCATGTGCTTCGAGGCTTTTATGCATTTCCTGGGTATGTTTGCAGTGTGGTATGGAATGCTTCGGCATCTAGGCTTCACGCTTGTACATTTCATCTTCAACCGCGTTGTACTCCTTGGTCTCGCCGCCTTCATCGCATATGAGCTGATCTACTTCACCTCGCTCGGCAGCTTTCGACAAAGATGGTACGAAGTCTTCCTGGCTTTGCATATTGGTCTGCAAATTGCCGGCCTGGTATTCCTGTGGTTCCATCACTATACGTCTCGGCCATATGTTGGTATCTCCATGGCCATCTTCCTAGTCGACCGGCTGGTGTATCGAATGTGGCTAAAGTCAAGCTCGCATCCAGCGACACTTACTGTCATGGAAGACGAAGAGACCCTCCTGTTGTCCACAAATTGGGAGGTCGAGGAGAGCACATCCGCTCTCGCGCCGAAGAACATGAGGCACGGCTGGAAGCCCAATGAGCATATATTCATTTCTGTTCCTGCGCTGTCCCGGAAACACGCGATACAATCCCATCCTTTCACCATATTCTCTGCCGCACCTACCACGACACAGGATACTGATGGAAAGCATGCATGGTTCACTCTCCTCATCCGCGCTCAGGCCGAGTCAGGCTTCACCCACACATTGCTCAGACACGCACGCCAGTCTCCTCAAACACGCATTCGTCTTGACGGTCCGTACGGTTCGTCGCATGCTCTCGACGTTCTTGAGGCATCTTCAACGGCTATCCTAATAGCTGGCGGCTCTGGAATAGCTGTTGCATACCCGCTCCTATATTCGCTTTTGCAGCCTTCTTCAGCCGATCCCGAGTCCGCGACGCAAAGACCCTTGCGCAAGGTCAAGCTCCTGTGGATCACCCACGCACCAACGCACCGCATGTGGATCCCAGAGGTCAGGTTGAAGGAGCTTCAAGACTGGGGTCTGGAAGTACTCATACCCCCTCCAACCGTCTTAGCAGGACGTCCTGATGTCAAGAATGTACTACGTTCTTGGGTATCCGAGGATGCAACGAGTGCCGGCGTCGTAGTATCAGGGCCAGATGGACTCGTACGAGACGTGCGCAATACATGTGCCGGTCTTCTTTGGAGTGGTAAAGATGTCAATGTTCAGGTTGAGAAGTTTGGGTGGTGATTGTGCTTTTTCTTTTGCGCGTAGAGCTAGATTCGGGGCTTGTTACTTGTTTTCTATATCTTTTCCCCATGGCGTTTGAGCATCGCAATATTGTTGACATGCATTAGCACAGCGATTTTATTACATGGGCGGGGGGGGGGCCTGATGGGTCTTTCGCTCAAGACATTGCATACATGCGTGTTAGATTGCCCCCTTTTCATTCCTAGCGTAGAAGCGGATTCATGTTATTTAATCGTTGTCACTTAAACAACTCAATATCACAGCTGCACTAAATATTCAGAACTTCCATTGTCATTTTCCTGTTACTTTTTCCATGTCTGCCATTGAGACGGCTATATCCATCCCCCATCCCCCTTCCCCCTCTCAACACACCAGCACTCGCCGTGCGCTCTTTCTACTGCTTACTCCCCGCCCCCGTCTCATTCTGATTGTACCCCGCACTCTGCGTGCCAGCTTTCGTCGTATCGCCGACAAAATTGCCAGCCGCTGCAGTAACACGTTTATCAGTACGAGTCTCCTTTCCCCCACACAAGGGGTGCAGAAACATAACTGGGGTAGAGCTACGTACCTTTAGTAGTATCCCCCAACCCCTTGGTTACGCCAGCCAATGTATCGCCCAGACCCTTGCCAGCGCCTGAGACTACGTTTCCAGTCGTCTCAGTGGCGCCGGAGACGCCTTTGCCGAGAGTGTTTGTCGCAGCGCCGAGGGTGTTTCCTGCGTAGCGTCAGCACGCCAATGATGCATTGGTGATGGGAAAGTGGAAGGCGTCTAAGGGAATGAGAAGGAGGCTGGTAGCCTGGCTGAAGTGATTCCGTGAACCGAGCTCAGGATTGGGGGAACGGGCGTTGTTGTAATTGGTCTTGCTGGAAGGGAGACGACGTACCGATACCGCCTGCGGCGGTGCCAAAGAAACCTGAGTGAAATCAGTATCAACTGTATATACCTGTGACTTCAACGGCGAAGATGTGGACCTAGTATCTCTCGTCTCACGATCTTATGACGCAAAGGTTACATACCTTTCTGCTGCTGCTGCTGGTTGTTCTGGTCTGACATACTGGCTTTCTAGTTTCGACTTGTAACCAAAAAAAAGTATCAAAGAAAGTGACTCGTCTGAATTGTGCGTTTCGTGTATTGTTATAAAAAGTGTAGCTGTTCGATTTGAGAACAATCATGTCGAATAAATATGCAAAGGAAAAAGAGCTCCACCACTACGAATGACGTAGCCTCAATCTCGCCTTCCCACCCTGGTCGCAAACACCCCTCATTTTGAAAGTAAGACACGCAACGGTGCTGCAGCCTGGGCAGATGCATGCGAGATGCCGTTGAGATCGACGTTCGTATCACATCATTGACAGGGATGGATGAGTCTGTCTAGACTGGTATGGAAGACATTGCCAGCCAATGCGACGGAAGACGGCACACGATGTGGAACACGGCATGTAATATTTTGAACAAAGGGAAAGAGGCTTGAAGGTACCAGTGTATTCTGAACTAGATCAAACTATGCACACAAAAGAGTCTGCGTCTCATAACTTCTCGCATCTTATAGCGAACACTCGTAGCACAGGCCGAAGCAAGTCTGATGTCGCTACTCTCCCTCCCTGCACGACCTGTCACTAAACCACCTCTCTGCAAACTGCAATGGAAGTGAAGGAGATGAAGATGATAATGATGATTGAAGGAACTCCCCCCAACCTCCAGGGACTCGGATATCCATCTACCTGTCCTACCCTAGAACCACATGGTGCAGAAACGACGAAGGAAAGGTGAACTAGCCAGAGCCCAAAGATACCACCCATAGCGCTTTTGTGAAAAGCGGTTGGTGTGGACCAGGCTCCCTCTGTAGATCCGGAACGCCATCATGGTATGGACCCCGGAGAAACGCGCTTGAAAACAGTCGAGGTTCAAATAGGCAGATCGAAGATGGTCAAAACACAAAGCCCATCTCGAAAATACCTGCCACCCGACAAGAAAGAACTTTTGAATCCGCCAGTCTTAGATGTCGCATTAATGAACCCCCGCGAAATGCAGACAATGCGCGCAGAAAATGCCCCAGTCTATGCAACGAAACAAACGATTAGATTACCGCGTACGGTGTCGTCTATGGGGTATGACCGTCACGCGCTCGAACGAAGTGAAGAAGGTAATCACTCGGATGGCTTGGCCTCCGTATTGGCGGCAGAGTCGTCTGCAGTGGGAGGTGGAGAACCAACTTCACCGGCGTTGTCGTTATCATTATCAAGGGCTGCTAGCGCACTGTGGTGTATGTTAGTGATGCCTCGGATTGTGTTGTCTGATAGGCTTACCTGAACGCATTTGCATGCGTAGTTGACTCCTTCTCCTTCTGAACTGGTGGGGTGCCAGTCCGCGAGGAGGCACCAGACTCATCACCACGACCACCCATCATACCGGGGCCGAGGCCACGACGTCCGCTGCCGCTACGGCTACCAAGCATAGACGGACCGAGTGCTCCAGCGTTGTTGAGATTGCGCCCAGAGGCACCCTTTGACAGTTTGCGAAGGTCGTCCATTTGTACACGACCACCGGTATCTTGAGGGGGCATCATGCCGCCACCAGAGAACGAGCGAGCATCGCCACGGCCCATCGGTAGACGTCCGCCACCACCGCGCTGGTTTGAACGTGTTCGCTCCATCTCGGCAGCCTGTTGAGCAACGATAGCGTCTTGGTGGATCTCTGCAATGGTCTTGGGACCTTTGAGAATATCCTTGGACTTCCAGCCCGACTTGCGGATATCGATGGTGTCCAGCAACATGAATCGGAGGCGAGAAGGGAGACCCTCCATATTCATGACTTTCTCAATTCGTTCAAAGTACATACTGATCATCTTGGGGCCTGCCTCAGCGGACTCCATCGTTTGACCAACAGTACGAAGCAGCTTGACTAAACTCTCAATGGCGGCTTCATCGGGAAGGCCTTCGAAGTCCAAAAGCTTGAGCACACACTCGTGCATGATGCGAAGCGTCAACATGCCAAGCTTGTAGAGCTCTCCAATAAATTGGATAAGACCGAGACCCTTACGCTTTGCGGCAGCTGCAATGTAGTAGTCATCTGACAAGAGCTGCGCTTCTTTGCCGCCCTCTGGGGCTTCAGGCAGGTTGACCTCCCATCCACGCTCGAACTCTTCCTGGCAACGATTTAGAAGGTACTTGCGGAAGAGAGCGCCTCCAACAACAGGATTTCCGTGCTTGTCGCGAACGTTCTCATCCTTGATATCGGTGCTCATGGTTTGCAGCATGCGGCTGCAGAATTTGGCATACATAGACGACCAATGGCTCTCGTCGCAGGCCTTCTCGAAAGTAAGCTGAATGACTTGACGTAGAGTTCGACCATCGCTCTCGTCCTTTGATTGCGCAGCGATCTCGAGTATTTGGTCGGAAATCTTGTCAAACTTCTCTGGTGTCATCTTGTTGAGAGCAGCCTTGACCTTACGTTGGACCATATCAGGGGCCATGTGGCCGGCAGCCATTTGCTGTGCTTGTGGCGGTTGGGTGACCGAAATCGGCTTCCAGCCAGTCTGCGAGCGATCGAGGGCCTTGACTTCTTGGCCAGCAGTGAGTGGCATGGCCTTCGCCTCTTGAGCCTCGTTCTTACCACCACCACCACGGCGACTACCACCGCCCTTTCCACGTGAGCTGCCAACACGAGGAGAGTTGGGGCCACCATGTGACATGTTTGTGTATGACCCAGTACGCGCCATCGGTGGGGCCATGGGGAACGCACCACGACCACCACCTAGGACTACGTGTGCGAGAGGATTCGTCATACCGCCACGTCCCTGTGCTTGTTGGAAACGTTGCTCTGATGTTGTACCTGGCGGTAGTGTACGGGCTGAGTTGAATCCACCCTGGAACTGGCCCATGACGCTGCCTGCGCCAGTGCCCGATCGAGAAGGTTGTCGGCCACCCATCATAGAGGAAGGGCCACGGGCAGAAGGAGGGCCTCTTGCAGAAGCAGGTTCATCACCCACAGTCTCCTTCAATTTGAGATCCCAGTCAACAGAAGGCTTCTCTTTGAAGACTTCTTGAAATTGAAGTAGGAAGTCTTTGTCGTACTGACGACCCTTGGCCTTGTTGCCCAAATTCAGAGCAGGATTTGGAGACTGGATACCCTCAGGGTACTTGACCAGCTCGGCACGAACCTGGAGGAAACGTGCAGATTTGAGGGCCTGCATACCTGCGGTGGGCTGAGCAGGTTCTACTGATTTGTTGGTCTCAAGCTTGAGAGCAGCTGGCTTGGGCTTCGTAGCACTAAGAGGCTTCGATTGAGTAGGGGTAGGGACAGGAGCTGCGGGTTCTGCTGGGGTTGAGTCGCCGCTAGTATCCGCAGTCTGAGAGGCACCAGGGCCGAACTGAGTGTTCTTCTTCAAGCCAGCAAACAGGTCTTTGTTCTTGGCCTCGCGCTCGGCCTTCTGCTCAGGAGTCTCCGCTTCGCGAGCTGCCTCAGCCTCTTCGGCCTCACGCTCCAGCTTTCGTAGACGTTCTTCCTCTTGCTTGACCTTCTCGGCGGCGTTGGCCTTTTCTTCTTCAGCCTTACGCTTCTTCTCCTCTGCGTAGCGCTTCTCATCTTCATCACGCTTACGATCCTCTTCTTCCATCTCAGCGATCATACGCTCCATCTCTTCATCGTCAAGGCGCTGCTTCTCTGCTGCATCTGCCTTGGCCTTCTCAGCAGCCTCGGCCTCTTCCTTCTCCTTAGCCTCCTGGGCAGCCTTCGCTTCGGCCTCCTCCTTCGCCTTTTGCTTCGCTTCAGACTCTGCCTTGGCATCAGCCTCAGAAGTTTCCCTGGCCTTCTTCTCAGCTTCCTCCTTAAGTCGAAGAGTCTCCTGGAATTGCTTGACAAAATCCGCTTGCTTCTCTTTAGCAGACTTGGTGGCATCCTCAGCACGAGTGGAGTCGGTGGCGCTCGGAGCTCGTGGTGGTGGAGTTGGAGTAGCAGCAATAGCAGGTGAACGAGGGGCAGGGGGCGGTGCAGCAACTACAGCTGGCGCCGGTGATGCACCCTTGGGTTTGTTGAAGTCAACGACCTCTCCGTCAGCTGCTTATAGTCAGAATCAAAGGTCATGATTAGATTTCATAGAGGACTCATACCATTCTTGATCACAATAGCTTTGCTCTGCTTCTTTGGGCGCTCGAAAGCTGAGCCTGGTGCTGGGCTAGCAGCGGTGACACTGGGGGTATGCGTGTGTGAGATGTGATTGACATTGGTCATCGCAGGAGTCGAAGGCTGTGGAACTGCGGACGGCGGTCGCTCGGAGATGTTGGAAGGACTGCGCGACATGCCTGGTGCCTGAGGAGGTTGTCCATAGGGAGCAGGCACGCCGTATGGCGTTGGCATCTGCTGTGGGAAGTTATGTCCACGACCGGGACTAGCGGGAACACCTGGATAGTGGATGGACTGTTGTAAACCATAGCCTTGGCCATAATAGTTATTGTACGGATCGAGTCCCTGTGGCGGCATACTGTACATGTTCTGTTCGGAAAACGTGGTTAGCTATTGTGCATAATCACTGGCTGAAGTAGAAGGCAAAACAAGGATTGTATGGAAAAACTGAGGCTCCTAGAAGATGTTTGAATTCGGACTCTGATAAGAGCGCCGAAAAAAAATAGGGAATACTGAAGATTCTGAGAATACTGAGGTCTGGTTGTATATTGAAATGACCAGTCGAACTTGGGAATATGAATGAGACTAGAAGAGGGTATACGAACTGGCTGTGGGTATTGCTGTCCTGGATAATAACCCATGCCTTGCGGATTAGCTAGATGTGCCTGCTGGTGCATCGTGGCAGGTGTGATGGCAGGGCTACGGTTCTGCTGGTAAGGCGAGTTTCGTGGCATCTGGCCTTGTGGCTGGAATGTAGGTGCCATGCCGCGTCCCATCTGTTGGGGCATCGAGCGATAAGGCTGCGGAGAGTGGTTGGCCATGTTCGGGTTGTAATGCTGGGGCGGGAAGCCACGGCCACGTCCACCCTGGGGGGATAGCCGCGGTTCATGTTATTGCTCATGTCGCTGTGCCCAGACTGTGAAGACTCGCGGCGCAAGTGTTGAGCCTGGGGAAGCGTGTTGGGTTGAGGGGGCATGGAAATGGGACGAGACTGCGGGCAGATTAGAATTTGTTCGTGGGTGTGCACTTTATTGACAGGGGGGGGGGGAAAACTCACGCTTTGCTCAGTACTTTCACCTCCTTGGCCGCCAAAGACCAGATTTGGTCGTGTAGGAAGCCCATCGGGCTTGGGACCTCCGGAAATGGGCGTGGGAATGGGCGAGGGCGAATGCGCCGGCGAGGCAACACGTGGATTGTGCACCTGTGGATTCAGGTTTCCCTGGACCGCAGGCGAGGCGGGTGTGGGCGCAGGCGATGCAGCAAGCGAACCAAACTTGATGCCCGAGGGCGGCCCAGTCGTGGGAGGAGTCTGCTTGATGTGGACAGAGGACTTGCGGGCGTGCTCGCCTGGTCCAGCGCCATTGCCGTTGGGGCCTCCACCAACAATGGCGGGCATGGTGGGAATAGCAGGCTTGATGGAGCTGCCATTCACGGGCGACGCAGATGAGCTCTTGCCATGCTGCGCGTTTTGCGGGCCTCCGACTGCCACAGGCGGGGCTCCGCTAGACGCGATGACGGGCTTGGTCGCGTTTGCGTAGCTGCGGGCAGTCGGTTGCGCCGATCCAGCGGCCACGGTGGCGGACGATCCTGCAGAGGAGCTGTTCGCGGGCGTAGCGGTCTGGGAGGCGGCGATCGGTGGGGTTTGCGCGTTCGAGATGGAATTACTCATGGACTCGGTGGTGGGCGAGAGAGTGCGGTCGTTGGCTTGCGCAATCGCTACGGGTGGGCTGGCGGTGTCGTCGGCGTCGTCGCTGAATGTCGAATCCGAGCGACAGAGGCGATCTGCGTATTAGTGAGTCTGCTGGGAAAGCGACTCGGATGCAGAAAGGAATGTCGTCCACGGGGTGGGAAGGGGAAAAAAGGTCAACTCCTTTTGGGCAAAGGGCGACTGAAGCTGTCCGAGCGCTTCACTAGAGAAGTGAAGAGAATCGGGACAGGTGGGGATTTCGACAGGAAACCTGTGAAATATGCAAGCGACTCGTGTAATGGAGTCCGCTGCAGGTGGATGTTGTGATGTCTTCACGATGAAGAGGAGTGAGGCGTTGAGAATAAAATTCGCCAGCAAGTTGAAGTGCTGGGCTAAGCCGCAACAAGGATCAAACCTAGCCGAGCCCCGACCAAGTCACTCCCGACCTGCGAATATCTGATGATTCATTCACGCCTGGCATGGTTTGCCTGTGCCAATAGCATCAAGAATAACCTCAGGACACTCATGACCACGGTTTGCTTGTGGCACAGACAGTCAGTGGGCTGGGTGCGCTTGCTGTGAGGCAGCCACTGCTCCATCGTGCCTGCCCGTCTGCCTGCCTGCCTGCCTGACTTCCTTCCTTCCGACAGATCAGGCGAGAGCGAGGGATGCGCCCACCAAAACGAAACCAAAACAAGAATCACATAAGCAGGCCGTATTGTGCTGCACCTCGCCCCTCCCCCATTCGCCATGGCCTTGACGTGGCTCTGACGAGCAGAAGTAAGATTGTGAAGTGGGACGGTTTATGGTTTTTCTTTTGCTCCCACTGCCGCGCAACCCAACAAAACACCGCGACATCCGTGACGTGCCATGCTCCAGGCAAACATGTGAGGTGCTGCAGAGACTCATCACCGTTGCGCATCAAACGCCTCTCCTGCACCTCAGGAAATTCAGAACCAGGTCGACGGAGTCACACCCCAAAGCACTCTATGCTCAGCCCTGTCACTCCGTTCGTCTTTGCTGTCTCGTCCGTGTACCGCGTCGCACAGTCAAGGACAGGAGCAGTGGCGGCTTCGTGCGAAAGGGAGCAATAACAAACAAAGCATTCTTTGGCACCATATGCATTGTGACGCCAGTCTAGATTTCCAGAGCTGGACACCATCAGGTGCAGTCCTGCCCCTCTTCTTGCGGCGATCAAGAAAAAAATAAGTTGACGTCCATTCTGCACGATGACGGTGTTCAACCACAAGTGAACCATTCACATGAAAAGGCAAGTCCGCTTAAGTCCGCCGATCACATGAAGCCCCTATTGCAGCCCAATCGATAAGATGCCCAGCCGTTTTGCTAAACTTTTCTAGAAAGACGCAAAGGCATGGTCGTGACTCGAGGGCAGTCGACAACTTGAAACAAAAATGGACGCTGCTGTCCTCAACTTCATCGAGTTAGTGACACGCTGAGTGTGCTGCTGCCTACTGGGCTGAATGCAGAGTTGCACATGTTCAGATTCGTCAACGATCATTTGGGCTGAAACGAGAAGTCATAGTACAGCTTCTGGTTGATAGGTAGTGAAGGTTTGAAGCTATATAAGCCTAGCAAAGATCTAAGCCCGTGACTCCTCCCTCTGTTTTGACAACGACGCCGTAGAACCAGGCGCTCAGTCATGGTCCAGTAGACTCTACTGCACACGTCAACTCAAGCAACGGCCTGAATCCTGAACATGACTCAACGATAATGTGACACAGCGGTAGTGATCCATCGCGCAGCTGCTGGTTCAGCTGCCGAACGCCAGCACCCGCAATCCGCCATGCAGGGTAGCATACTGTATTATTGGCTGTGCTTTGCCTATGGATCGATGCTCGAAAGACAGAGCATCTCGAGGTTGCAGAGTTGAAACCTCAAACACGGCCGGCCGTGAAACTGTGCGGCCGGTTTGACGCGGCGAAGTGTATATTGTCAGGTGCAGACAGCATGCGGGTCGCGACTATTTAGTGCAACCTTACCTCTTGACGGGCAGACGCAGAGGAAAGGCTTGCACTTACATGCTCTTCCATTCTGATGGTGTTCACCATGACGTTGCGAGCTGGCGGCGCTGATATGCCCTGACTGACGGCCAGCACGCAGCACCTGGCATGGCCCAAGTTTCCATCAATCGCAGCGTTTGCGGCGATCCGCCATCATGCGCATTGTGTTTCCGTCCGTTCCTGGAATTCTTGGGAGAGACCACGATGAGGGTGGAAGAGGTGTCGCAGAGTCCGCACGGTGTTCTTCAAGGAAACCTTGATCGTCGGCGGAGGCATTCTTCCACCTCTCGCCATCGCTGAGTCCCGCACCGGGATACCCTCCTTCCAGGCACACGGTCCTACGCCATGGACAACCCCAGTATGGGCGACCCCGGCATGATGAGCATCACCAGCTTCCGTATATCGTATGCTTCTCCGACTGCTGGCTGCGGTCAAGAAAAGCTTGCATGGCGCCAGCCTGCCGTTGTCCGATCGCTGGCTTGCACATGGGTCTCGTATCCTCGGTGATCAAAGGTGCGCAGCTTGCATGAAGGCTGAGCGACAACATCGGGCACTAAAAGCGCCTCTGGATCCTTCTGGCGTTAAAGAGGAAAAGGCAGGTCAGCGTCAAAACCGACGTCGCTTCAAGGAGCCCAGGCAAACTTTCTTTTTGCAGAAGCGCGGTTCGGTGGCTGCAAGAGGGAGGTGGTGGGTGGTGGGTGGTGTGGAGGGTGGGGGATGCGACTGCCTGGGAGGGTTTGTTCCTTCCCGTCTTTCCGCTTTTGTTCCTTCCCGTTCTATTGTTCTCGCTATGGCCAGCCACGGGCTTGCATCTCTTGCATCGCGCGGCTTCAACTCGTCGACGCCAATGCCGCGGCAAGGAAGAAAAAAGAACTAAGTGTAAGACGCGCTGGGTTGCGCCATTCCAGGACCTCTTGCAAAGCATCGCTGCCCGTTGCAAGGCCTAAGCGACGCATATCCAATACTTCTCGCTTCTCGGCCGACGCTCCAGAAAGGTACCTCTGCATCATGCCGTCAACGCGCTACCAAACTCATCGCTTCCCTGCTGACATGTGAACCTAGACGGTTCAATAGCTCCAGCACTGGATTTAGCGCACCCCATACACGTGATTCTCGTATTCTCCTGTTCCACCAATCGCAAGAACTGAGGCAATTCACTCCGTTTCCAAAAAGGAAAGCACGGCTGGGCACCTTCTCACCCTATCGCATCTCCGGAACTCGAGCACCGCGCCGACAACACATCCACACAAGGCTGACCAGACGGACCCCCGAGCCCAACTGCACGCTCACCTCGTCTTACTCCACATTCCTCCCGGCTGCTGAGGAGCCAATGGCGCATCCACGTCGGTGCAAGCCTTTGGACCTGCTCTGCATCCCTCACTGGCCAAATGTTCCTGTCGAACCACTGCAGAATAGCCGGATGACGAGCAGTCGGATGCTTCCAATGTAATATTACTCATCTCAGGCACGACGTTCCGGACTCCTCCCTTGACTTGCTACTCGATACAGGGGGAGGCACAATGACGGCGTTTGTACCTGCACCACACGGACATTATCGTGATAGCGCCTTTCCCTATCTTCCGGTCAGGTCAGCGGTTAGCTAAATGCGAACATGTCGTGAAGAAAGATGGAGTGGAGTAGCAAGCACGAGCAAAAGCAGCGACATGACTAGCTGCATCGTCATACCGCACATGATGCAGTGCACAGGAGGTGAGGTACTGCACCTCCCGGAATAGCGTACCGCGTAGCGACAACTTGGTCAAAGATCTCCCTGTATGACTTCAGCGCTGCCATGTTCACGCTGGACAAAGTCTTGCATGTCTCTCCCGCTGTGGCTGGTGGTGTGCCTTGAGTGGTCGGTTCGACTTGACCTGCCCATGCCATGGCATGCGGCCTTACATCAAAAGGCCCCCGGTCAATATGGGACCGAAGTCATCTCACAATAGCAGTGCCAAAGCGCCGGAGCACTGGCCTATCACACCGCCACGACTGCAACGACATGCCGAACACATCGCACCTAGAGAGCACCACATCACCAGACCACACGCCCACCGTTCTACCAGATGCTGCATGTTGAACCGGCGTATCCTGTCACCCGCTTAACCATGCCTTGCCGACTTCTCGAACTTCTCGAACCCGCTTGGAAGAAGGCGAGCTGCTGTTACCCAATTCGCCCGTGTCAGATATGCCCAGCCTTCATTAAGCCTAAGATCTGCTACTCGAGCACCCGCGGCTCGCTGGCAGGCGCCTTGTCAATCTAACCTGCAATCAAAGCTTCCGCCGCCAGCACAGCCGTTAATAACTCTAATAAAGTTAAGATCCACACCTAGCATTCGTTCCTTGCGACAGCGTCGAGATTCATATCGGTGTCACGCATCCGCCACTTGTCTTGGTACTTTTATTTGCACCCATGTCTCTCCACGCATGTATGCTCATGCAAGCGGGAAACCGAACCTATGACACCAAAGTGCAACCATCCAAGTTCCCCGCAAAACGCAGATTCCGGATCAACCGTGGACGGTGAATCTCAAAGATTACATGCTCTCATGACTCGGTCGCAAGGGTCCACCACTCCCTTCACTCTTCCTTCTGCTCCACCATCCTTAACTTGGCATAATTTAATCACCTGTACCAAACTTCCGACCCTGCATTACCACCACTCACCAGCGGAACGCTAGTGTCGTCGTCTTCGGTTCCTGAGCCTCAGAAGCCGAAATTTGCCAGTACTGCTGGCTCCGTCTGGGGTAAAGTGTGGAGAAGCCTTACTGCACACTCATTAAGAGCCGTGATCATGCGGAATGGCAAGATTGATTAGATTGGAGGGGCAGAAGGGCAACGATCGACGTCTCGAAGCCGTGGAAGCTTCTGTACGGAAGATTCTTCGCATGGGACGTGGTTACTTTTGCCAGGTCCATCGTAGTCCAAACGTCAGGAACGCTATGATGCCACTGGGCGAGTGTTTCCTTACCCACGCGCTCCACGCGGAAGCTTCCTGCCGCTGGCCCACCACGGCGCCAGGTTGATATGCTGATTTCGGATCAGCGCGACTGAGAAGCCGTAAGGTAACATTGCGCACACTTCGTCGGTGAGGCTTTGCTTGTGCTTGAGCGCGTTTGCCTCGAGCACCCTTCAGCCACATTGGATATCATCCATCGGATGTGCAATTCCTCCGATGTCGCCTCAAGCGTCGGGCGGGTCCTTCGCACCATCGCCATCGCTTGGGTATAGAGGTACGTAACGTTATTCCCTGCTTGTGACTGCCGTAGCCGTTTGCCAGGCACATGCGTGTACACCCGGGAAAGGAAGAAAATCGCTGTTTGCAAAGGTAAGGGGGGGTGATCGTGTTCAAAAGTGTGGGGTATCATTAATTCGTTCTGTATTGATCGGCCGTTTTTGTGAAGTTTCTACAGTGGAAGATTGTCGTATTGCTGAAGGGTGGCGTGTGTGGCAAAATTGGGAAAGAAAAAGAGACCGGTAATACCTTGTTCCCAAGAAGTGAATCTCCCAAAAGGTAAAGTGTGTACAGCGCCGAGAAGTTAAACCCGTAGTCCACCATCATGTGAAGTAGAAGAAGACAGAATGGTGTTTGAAAAATGATGATGGTTTTGTAAAAAACGTACGTACATAGAAGGGTATACCAGCAGCGCCCATTAGCTTCTGTTGAGAAAACCAATGGGACGACCGAGTTTGTGAAGAGTAAAACGATGAAGGTTTCAAGGGGGTAATCGCCCAGCGGGAACATGTCCAATGCCACCGTGATAAAAAGAAAAGAGCATGAAAACAGCCACCAAGAGTTTCGTTGCAAACAAGCGCGCCTGGTATCCCCAACGGCTAAAAGGTTCCCAAACACCCCCCGCCGTAATGTCATCAGTCGAGTTGGGGGACTGTGGCCACTGGCCCACAGCTTTTTTCCATACCCAATTTTGTTCCTCCAAGCGTATAACGTTGTTGGTCCTTTTACACATAAC
This sequence comes from Pyrenochaeta sp. MPI-SDFR-AT-0127, assembly GCA_020747015.1. Classification (NCBI taxonomy): domain Eukaryota; kingdom Fungi; phylum Ascomycota; class Dothideomycetes; order Pleosporales; family Cucurbitariaceae; genus Pyrenochaeta; species Pyrenochaeta sp. MPI-SDFR-AT-0127. The sequence goes on along the minus strand of JAGTJM010000092.1, from coordinate 79,278 downwards.
GCCTGCTAAAACAGAACACTGGCGAGCCATGGCTCAGTACTGGTCGTTGTGGTCGTCATTCTCCTGGTTGGAGTTCTCAATCACTTCCCCTAGGACAGAGCCCACGCCGGAATACTGGTCGGTATGTGCTGAGTCGTTGCGTAGGTACGAACTAGGGAATGTCGAGAGATGATGGGGTGCGCTCATCTGAGGCATTGCGTAACTCTGCGGCGTAACCAATGGAGAGCTCGAGTAGGAAGGGAACTGGGCAGTTTGTGGAGTGGAGGTGCCACGGTGAGGTGTATAGTGTGTGCTCAACTCGATGCGTCTTGGGACGCCATTTGAGAATGAGCGCATCCTGTTTGAGCTTGATGCCTGGAAACCCGGTACTGGAGAGTCTAGAATTGTTAGCTGGCGCGTAAAGGTTGGCCTACTGCAAGACTTACAAGAGTATCCAATGCCGTAAGGCATCATTGAACTTGAGTATGGCCGTTGGCCATCTGAATGGCCATTTGAATCAGTAGAGCCGTTCAGGTTGTCGTTACCACCAGTATAGCTCATGCTAGTCCTAAGAGGAGACTGCAATGACTCTGCACGACTCCTTGCAATGCGGTCTGCATGAAGTGTGAGGCGTGGGATGCTATGCTGGGCAGCATAGGCTGGGGGAGTGCTGACTGGCATGGAGAAGGGGTTTGACGTCCTTGGGCTGGTGTCGAGTGGTGCTGAGTGGAAGCCAAATGGTGATCCCTCGTGAGGTGATACAGGGGAAAGAGTATCTGCTGCTGACTGAGGTGGCGTGAAGGTGAATCCTCCAAAAGCTGGGCTGATACCGGTGGGTGACATGTGAGAGTCAAGGGGACCTCGTCTTAAGGTATCGATGCTAAGGGGTCGCATCATGTTGCCCTCCGCGAAGCTTGGGGCGTACGATCCAGGAGATGCTAGTGGTGTCCCCAGTCCATGGGAGTTGCCGAATGGAGAGTGGAGTGCTTGAGCCATGTCAAAGTCATCTGGCAAGGCTCGAGACCTCATCATACGCTCGCGATCATCGCTAGTTAATCTCTTAAGCTTTGCTCGCCTATCGATACGTTAGTGACGGTGAGCTCTACTATCTGGTGGTGTAGGTTACCTGTTCTGGAACCAGACTTGCACTTGACGGGGGCTGAGGCCGGGGATCTCTCTCGCAAGTCGCTCCCGATGAGCGGCATCAGGATGAGCCTGACGTGCGAATTCACTCATAAGGAAACGAGTTTGATTGTGTGTCAGTCTGAACCTCTTCATCTTGCGCTTTGCCGCTCGGATTTCTGCTGCAGAGAGTGGTGGCCTATCTCCATCTTTGCAATCGCTGTCACCATCATCTTTGTCGTCTAAGATGCTGTCATCCTCCTGATCCTCAATCTTCTCCGTGTTCACGCCATCGTGAGTTGAGGGAGGAGTCAATCTGGAGATAGGACTGGTCGGAGCAGAGCCTCCGAATGTTACAGCTGGCAGATCATGTGTCTCGATCTCGTCCAGTCTTGATGGGGAATCGCTTCCGCTGTTGAGGTGGTTCTTGCCGTCAAGCAGGTAGGGGAAGCTTTTGTGTGATCTGATCAATGGCCGCTTCAGATCGAAATTATGCCCGGCTACTTCAGCCTGGAGCATCGCCATGTCGCTGTCTGAATGTGGTGGGGTGTGTTCCAGTGTCCTTACGTCGGATTGCCACTCGCTGTCTGCGGATGTTGTGCCGTACGCAGACATGCGCGGCGAACTAGGCGGAGACAAGGGAATGATGAAGTTTCCGTCAACCATTGGCACTTCGTGAAAGGGTATTGTGAAATTGAGATTGAGTTGGCAGTGTGGCTGTCTCGGCTTCTACCAGACATCACAGTCAGCAAGAAACGCACAATGCGACGGGGTGGTGCTTACCTCGTTGCGTTGGCTTCACCGAAAGAGTCGCCACAGTTGGGAGGATCTTACTAAGAAAGCCTTGACCCGCGAGTCGATTGCACGTAGCAAGGGCCTGGTGAAGCTTCGTTGCAAACAGTCCTGATCGAATTCCAAACCCGGTGCGGGGTTGGATGCGGGTGATCAGCAAGAAAAGGTGAAGGTGGCCGTGATGCTTTATTGTCGGGCCCAGAATATAGACTATTCTCTGCGTTAAGGTCGCAGGTTTGTCAGAAACAGACAGCTTGGGGTCGTTGTGTCGAGAGGTTTGGAACCGCTGATATGCAGGACCTAGGCTGAATGGGTGATGTCGCACCTACGACAGGATTGGGGCGCGGAATTTGGTGCAACGTCGAGCTCGAAATAGAAGCCAGTGGGGAGGTGATACTCTGAACCAAATAAAGATTGACGTTTGTCGAGGGTTGCTTGACGCTTGACCGAGGTGAGATGATAAGCGGCCGACTTGCTATTGAGGAGTGGAAAGCGGCAACCCGTGGTCGACGATGGGGAACCTCTTTGTAAGGAGGGTCAGGAACAGTCGAGGCTATATCAGCGATAGCGGCAGGGAGGGGAACAGATCATTCAGACCGAAAGGCTTGACGGCACTTTACTGTCGACGATCCGGATAAATCGAGGTTAAGAGAAGAGCGAAGGCTGGGGTCAAGTACGCATGGACTGTGGTCCCTCTTAGGGAAACATGATATCCTTCGAGGATCTGGAAGCAGCTTGTTACACAACGAGAAGCGTGACTGACTTGGAGGGCTAGCAGGCCCCCAAAAACTCAAGACACAGGGATACGGTAGCTCGGGACGTGGTCCTTCTGTGAAGGGGAGACGGAGCGGGAGCGGGCGAATCGAAGAGCTCTGGATCAGGTGTGCTGCGTACCGGGGTACCCTCTTTTCGAAGAAGGGACCAGTGCGTGAACATGGAGGGCTGCAGGATGCTTGCATCGACCAGGGCCCCGTGGAGAAAACCGCCGACAAGCAAGGCCTGATCCGTGGCGTCAAGCAATCGATGTCGAGACGATGGGGGCGCCATTATTGGCTTGATGCATGGCCATAGCACAACGGGAGCTCAAGGAACCCGCAGCAAAAGGGGACAGGGATCATACAGGGCTCGGCAACGCTTGCACGGCTTGTTGCGGGGTGTCGCCGTCAATGCTGCTTTAGCCCTTTGGGCGGACGAGATGGTGTGGTGGTGTGTCGGACGGACTTTGTGACTTTGTGTCGCCAACCGCGTGTGCTCCATGCTACGCCTGTCGTGAACCACGGCATTCACTGATGATGTCGTCTCGGATCCGTGCGAGCGTGCGTATTAGCGTACGGCCGGTGGCTTCTGGGTGCGTTTTCTGGCAGGTGTCTCATAACGGCTGTGGTCCGCAAATTGCGTCAGGAACGCGCTGCACCAGCCTTGCCAGTCCTTTTGAGCCGCCCATGGCACCCGCAGCGATGCATGAACATCGAGCCTTGGAAAGCCCTCGGCCATGCTCTGTTCAGCAACGGCGAGCAAACCACTCCGCGGCTAGCTGGATTTGTGCTGCTGCCGCCCATGTGAACAAGTAGGCTGTGAAGCAAGCTGTGGTGAGCGCCTAGCGACGATGGCGCCTCCAATGAGCTGCGCTGGCCATGAACGCGCCCCAGATCTAGCTTGGACGACAGCGATCTAACGGCCAAAAGCTCGGCCCGCGCCGGGAAAATGCTGAAAGGCGCTGTTTTCTCGAAGCCTGGCTGAGCGTGATGCACGCGCTCTGGAACGCCGGAGGCAGTCGGAACACAATGACAGCGGCGCCATCGACACGGCGTGCCCTGGGAAAATTAACCCTACAGCGACACGCGCCTTGAAACTCTGCTCCAGCGAGCACTCGATGCCATGAGGCTGCTACACAAGGTCTGCAGGGAAAGCGGCGATGCGCAAGCCACCCATGCTTACATACACATCGCCGTAAGGCCGTTCCGCGGCGATCGCCAGCCCCACTACCCATGAAAAGGTTCTTGCCCGTGCCAGAACAAGACGAGTGTCCAGCCGATGCTGCAGCGCGCCCTCTGGTTAGGCGCGAAGAGTGGCAGCCGAGCGACCAGCGTGCACACAGAGTTGCGGCTCGGGCGGACGCATTGCCTGGGCGAGGTGTTGGCCGTCTTATGCCTCTGTGAAGCACCTGGGTAACCACCAGTGTTTGGGTTGTCGTTTCGCACCGAGCAAAACACACAATCTCTCGTCTATGCAATCTCCAGAAAACTATGCCGTGGGCGGCCTCGCGTTCGATTTTCAAAACACCGCCAAGACCGTCTGGTTGGACCGATGTGTGCGGGCAGTGAAATGACAGGATCAAGCGAGAGCGAAACCGCCGTGGGCTGTCGCTCTCGGCCACTTGGTGGCTGGGTTTGATGGGCGCATGGGTACCGTGTCCACGTCGGCAGAACATGCTGCCTCTAATATCATGCGTGGCCCACCATCGATGCCGTTGCATTGAACATTGCTCCCATCGACAGCATTTGGAAACAGTCTGGCCCTGCCGCCTTGCCGTGGTTCGCAGCTTGGCTGGGAGCCGGGAGACAGTCCCACCACATGTCTGTCACGGCAGAGAAGCTTTTGGGGAGCGGCGAGCGGTTGTGACAGGTTGTACAAGGTCCCCTTCATTTGAAATTTCCGGAAGGCTGCAGCATCGCCCACATACGTGGATCGATTGCTGACAACACAATCTGAATGAGCCTGAACTTCGGTCAAGTAGGTGCACACGGCCCCGTCGCCCGTCTGCTCCCAACCCCGGCACACAGACGGCATTCATCTCGTCCAGCTCATTTCTGGGGAGCCAGGAAAATATTGTCATGCTAGCCAGGGACCACAACCAGAAATTCTCGGTTGTTGCTGTTACATCAGAAATGCGTGCCGGGCAAGGCGATCATCCGGTTCCCACGCGTGGTTCAAGTTGCTATTCATTAACTCGAGGCCCTTCATCTCCACCACCCCTACGTGCGCCGCACCCAGCTTTCCTTGCCGCGCATCGTGGCGTTGCATGTTGCGCGGCGCCGTTGGCGGCTGGGTGTATACTCGCTCCCAGTGTGAATGGGCCTCGATCTATCGATACGCTCAGAATTGCTCGGGGAGAATGTACCCCATGCTCTCTTCGCGTGCATAGAGACATTCAGCGGCAAAACGCCACCACCCTCCCCATACTGCACATCATCGTAAGAGGAAAGGCTTATGGGCTGCTCCATGTCCTCGACAATTCATACCTATCTCGTCCAGGCGCCAGTTGCCCCTGTACCTACTACGCCGCGGTGTCCACAGTCACTTGACTTTGTTGGTCGGCCCGCTGCTCCTCGACACTCTCATGCTCGTTTTGCGGAACTGAAACCCTGTCATCCGAGCTTGTGGGTGCAGTGTCATCGCCTGTCGCCTCAATGGAAGAGGTAACCGGCTGAAGAGCCTCCAGACCTCTGCCATGTTCGATCCTATCGAAGGAGCTTAGCTGCTTCTTGGAAGCCAGGCGAAGGCCTCTCCAGACGTAGTTCGATTTCTTCTCCCCTACTTGCCGCTTTTCCTCTTCCGTATCAGCCATATCCAAGTCCAAATCAGTCATTCGGACTTTGCTTGCATATGACTCTGCGTTTGGTACATTGAACCTGGTTGGAGTAAGAGGCTGGAACAGGTTGTCAGTCGGGCGAAAGGAAGACATACCGATCACGCTGTCTTAGCTGAGAGAGCCCCTTTTCTGCCTCGTTATTGTACAGAAAGTCCAAGGTATGGGGAACACTAGGAGGTCTAGAGGCTTTCTTATTCACGACAGCTTTTTGTGCCCCAGATTTGGCCTGAAGGTAGCTTCCTGTGGGGACTCTATCGCGAGTGAATGGTTGGCAGTTTTCCATTTTCCATCTGACCCAGTTTTTGTCACGGGAGAGTACCGTATCCACCATTCGGTAGTAGAATTTGCCATCTGGGCCTTCCTGCAGGTAATTTGCGATAGCGTTTTTGATGCCCAATGCCCACTCGGTCTGTGCTTTGTGGTCAGCCGAGAGACTGATGATCGTGGCCGCTGAAGCAGGCTTGGGGGGCATAGCCGGGCAAGTGTGAGTAAGGAGGGGAGACTTACATCGTCCTCGCGAAGTGTGAAATTATACTGCATCGCCTTCTGTGCATTTTGATAGAATGCCTTGCTCTTTGACTTCTCCGTTAGCGTCAGCAGAAAGTCGATGAGTATCAGTGCTTGAACAAGGATATGGCGTTGGAAGGCGAGATCGCTCAACTAGAAATTATCAGTCATAGCGCCCAAATAATAGTGGCAAAGCTTGCATACTTCGAGCTTGAACAGATCGCGGCTTGTGAGGTACTTTGGATTGAATGTGTTCGCGAACGCATCATAACTGTCGTCCATACGTGGTTTCTGTCCCTTCTTGCGCTCAGAGTCTCCGGCTTGTAAGACTTTGGGTACTTCTTTGAACTTCGCGAGCGTCGCCTCTAAACTTCTCTGAAACTGCTTGAAATGGTCTTCCTCGAAGAGTCGTGGCGGATCTGAAAATGAGTGCTGCAGTGACCAGAAAACAGGGTAAAGAGCTTCAATATCGAGAGTGGTTGGTTTCCCATCGTTACTTTTGTCCGTCTCTTCAAGATTGGACGGTCTTTCGTCTAATTTTGCATCTTCTTTGACTGTAGGTATAGAACTAGCGTTGTCGATTAGCATTGCATCCTCATTCTCGCTCGAGTCCTTCAAGAACTCTTCAAATGTCGTCACATTCTCGACGTGGAAGTTGCCACGAAGATTCACGGAGCTCTTATCTCCTAACGGAAAGCTTTGGAACATGAAAATGTAGACCCGTCCACAGAACACTGGGTCTTCCGCACGGGATAGTCGGCGAAGCAGCTCGTTGCATAGTCGTAGGATGACAAGGTCCTTGTTCTTGGAGTTGATCTGGAACACCGTCAGGAAAGATCGGGCGGGCTTTGGTTCTACGCACTGCAACGATCGCTTCTCTCCTTGACTCGAGAAAGTTGAACACCGTTCGACACCCTGCAATGGACTGGCTATCAAGCAGTTCTTCGACAAGAAGCAATACCAACTGTGGAGAGCAGAGGTCTAGCAGAGTCAGCTTAGTGTGACATGTAGCTAATTGGGATGCATACCGCGGTCACCACAGTACTGCAAGATATCGAGCAGATTCCAGACCGTTACAAAGGCAGGCTCCTCAATCCGAGTTGATCCCTAGCTATGTAAGTGGAAGGCCTGTGGAATGACGAGATGAACTGACAAGATTGGCGTAGAACACGCGCTTTGCTGCGCTTTCGATCGCAAGTGTGCGCACCTCCTTCTCGCCCTCTATATCACCCAAGAGAGACTCGCTCTCGGGTACAAGCTCCGACACCTGTAGCGGAGGATCAATTGATGTGCTCTGCTTGACATCACATGCACGCCGCAACAGGTAGTCCAGCCTCGGCGCGACCGCACTTGCGAAAAGCACATCAGGCACCGCCATTGAGTGAAGATGCGAAGGACGCAGGAGCTTCGATCACGAATAGGGTGTTGCGGTAGTGAGGATGTGCTCTCACCCGGGGGCTGGCCAGTTGGCGGACAGTGCAGCTCCTTCTGTCAAGCTGCAACGACTTCAGTGCAATTAGAGGAACTTCCTTTCGCTGGAGATCCTGTTACTGTCTGAGCGACGATGCATGTGTGAAATGGTGGAATTTGATATTGGCTCTCGACCCTTGTTGCTCGATTAAAGTAGCGCCACGCCAAGCACGTGGCGGCCCTAGCGTGTTCCTTGTGCGCTGTGGCTCGACGCGTCATTCGCGTCGCGCCTTTCCGTTACGACTATCGAAGAATCGCTTGTCTGATGTGCCTGCTGGTCAAGCATTCCTTCCAAAACTATATCGACCACCAGATCTCCGCTGACAACCTTTGTTATGGCTCCTACAAGTCCTCAAACGCACGACGCCCCTGGGGATGACGAGCTCGACGACATACTCAATGGCATCGTAGAAGGCCGAGATATTCCCAAATCCGATGAATTCTCCTCCAACAGGAAAAGTGACACTACCGGTGCATTGGGCATCGACGAAGAAATCGTTATCACCAAAAAGCGCACGCCAATACCCAAGCTCAATGACGAAAGACTACTGTCAGATCCAGGCATTCCAAGATTGCGGAAGATCTCCAAAGAGCGTCTGCGGTTTAAAGGGAAGGGTCATGAGGTAAAGCATTCTTATCTACTATCCAAATCTAGCGCTGACACTTTCGCAGTATGGTGATATCGCACGTATGCTGAACATGTACCAATTATGGCTCGACGACCTCTACCCCCGCGCAAAATTTGCCGATGCCCTCACAATCATCGAGAAGGTTGGCCACACAAAGCGAATGCAAATAATGCGGAAAGACTGGATAGACGAAGGGAAGCCAAGGCGAACTAGAGAGCAGGACGACGAGGAGGTTGATGAGATCATACCTGACATGACTGTAGCGCAAGAAGATGCTGAGGTTATGGATGGTATCGAGAAGGATGATGCTAGCATAGCGCCAGGGGTTGAGCGCGACGGACATGAGCCACTTCTACAACCACGCAAGGACACGGAAGACACAGCTGGCGATAACCCGGATGATGACGAATTGGATGCATTGTTGGCGGAGAGTGCAGATTCAAACGCTGCGCTACCAAGACCCCTACCTTCACGGCCAGCAGCGGTCGACGATCCTTTCGCAGATGAGATGGAAGCTATGGCGGATATGGACGATATGTGGTGAAAAAAAAATGAGCCCAATGTTTTACATACTTTGGGGGGTTATGAATTGTGAAGACATCGTTGTGATTTGGGATAGCGTGGCGTTCAGGCAACATTGGGATAATCGGAGGATCCTCATCTTTTAAGGCATGTTTCATGCAGAGGTGAAGATGCGGGCAAATATGGCAATCAAGCCACTGTAGGATATGCAATGATTATGCGGGGCCATTTGCCCCGCGCACCTTTCGCAGGGACCTTTCTCTTTGGCGAAAAATGGCTTGGCGAAACAAACAACGTCATTCATTTCCTCATTTGTGCCACCAACATCACAAAACCTTGCTTGTGAACTTTGCTCACCCTTCACAGAGATGGAGGCACTGTCCGGAGAGCTCGAGAAGCTGCGGCTGAGCATTAGCACTCTCGATGAGGCCGGCTGGATAGATTCAATAGCTGGCGAACAGCGACCGCCAAAGCGACAACGAAAGACCAAAGAAAACGTCAAGAAGGAATTAGAGCATGAATTCCTCCAGCCTTCACGGTCATTCAATACGCAGTGGTTGAATCAGTTGCAGCAGCGGTGGGATGCCCCAACCAACTATCAAAGCCTGTTTCAGATCGCCCCTACCCAGACACGCACAATCATTCGATTTACTCGCGAAGGACTAGAAGGTCGTGTTACAGGATATAAAGAGGTTACTGTGCCAGCAAACTCAGCAACCGCCAAGAATTCAACCTCGTTACTCAGGAAGCCCGCTAACAGGGCTGAATTTGTTCGTGGTGCAGCCGGTTTTTTCCCTTTCGCACCAGGCGGGCTTGATGGCGTGGAGGCAATAGCTGCAGTCGAAGATGAGGCCATTCTGCAGCAAGAAAATGCCAATGGAAAGAAGAGCAGGGGTCTCGATAGGGTCATCAACTTCAGTGCGGAGGGCGGCCTCCTTGAGATACCCCCAGGATTCACCCGGGGATTAGATTTCCAAAAGAAAACGACCTCGGACGCCAAGACAGTAAAGGAGGTTGAAGATGCTCTAGGAGAGGCGTCCCCATCTTCTCCGGATGCTGAGGCCGATGAAGAGGAGCCGACCAACGGCATAGATGCGAATGCAACCGACATCGCTGAGGAACAAGGCCCAACTTCTGGAGAAGAGGAGATCGATGCCCTTCTGCCGGTCGAGTTTCCTGCTCTCGCTCCCCATGGACCGCTTGCAATGGCTGCTAGTAGGAAGGGAGGACGAGAGTGGGCTCACATGGTCGACATCAATCGCGACATTACAAACTTTCGCGAACTTGTTCCCGAAATGGCGCGAGAGTATCCCTTTGAACTCGACACTTTCCAAAAGGAGGCCGTGTATCATCTTGAACATGGCGACTCGGTGTTTGTAGCGGCGCATACGTCTGCAGGCAAGACGGTAGTGGCAGAGTATGCTATTGCACTTGCTGCCAAACACATGACAAAGGCCATCTACACCAGTCCTATAAAAGCTCTCAGTAATCAAAAGTTCCGCGACTTTCGTTTGACATTCGATGACGTTGGTATTCTCACCGGAGATGTTCAGATTCGACCTGAGGCTAGCTGTCTAATCATGACTACTGAGATTCTTCGTAGTATGCTGTATCGCGGTGCAGATTTGATCAGGGATGTTGAATTCGTCATCTTTGATGAAGTGCATTATGTCAATGATCTTGAGCGTGGAGTCGTGTGGGAAGAGGTCATAATTATGCTGCCGGAGCATGTTACCCTTATTCTACTTTCGGCGACCGTTCCCAATACTTACGAATTTGCTTCGTGGGTGGGAAGGACAAAGAAAAAAGACATCTATGTCATCTCCACCCCTAAGCGTCCTATCCCCCTCGAGCATTACCTCTGGGCCGGGAAGGGGATACATAAGATTGTTACAGCAGATAAGAAATTTATCGACAACGGCTGGAAAGATGCCAACGATGTTCTTTCCGGGAAAGACAAAGTCAAAGCGTCGCCAGCCAAAGAAGCACCAACGGCCAGAGGCGGAGGCGGCCGCGGAGGCCCACCTGCAAGAGGGGGCCAGAACCAACGAGGAAGAGGTCAGCAAGGTGGAGGTCGAGGGGGTCCACCTCGCGGAGGGGGCCCACCTGCCAACAGAGGGCGTGGTAATATTGCGCGAACGGGGAGGGGAGGGGGCAGAACCACCGCCGCACAGGATCGCAACATCTGGGTGCATCTGATACAGTATCTTCGGAACAAAGAACTCCTACCAGCCTGCATCTTTGTCTTTTCCAAGAAACGCTGCGAAGAGAATGCTGAGGCGCTATCGAATCTAGATTACTGCACCGCTGCAGAAAAAAGCGCGATACACATGACGATCGAAAAGTCTCTGGCGAGACTTAGCCGCGAAGATCGCGAGCTTCCTCAGATCAAGCGATTGCGCGAGTTGCTCAGTCGAGGGATTGCTGTTCATCACGGTGGCATGTTGCCTATTGTCAAAGAAGTCGTCGAGATCCTGTTTGCGAAAACGCTTGTGAAGGTGCTCTTTGCCACAGAGACCTTTGCTATGGGTCTCAATCTTCCAACAAGAACGGTGGTCTTTTCTGGTTTCCGGAAGCACGACGGTCGCGAATTCCGTGATCTACTTCCGGGCGAATATACGCAGATGGCTGGACGTGCTGGTCGCAGAGGTCTTGACACAGTCGGCACCGTCATCATCTGCGCACCAGGAGCCGACGAAGCGCCGCCAGCTGCAAGGCTTAGACAAATGATGCTGGGCGAGCCGACTAAATTAAGGTCGCAGTTTCGTCTCACGTATAACATGATGTTAAATCTTCTGCGTGTCGAAGCGCTCAAGATCGAGGAGATGATAAAGCGTAGCTTCAGTGAAAATGCTACACAAGCTTTGCTGCCGGAGCACCAGAAGCAAGTCAAATTGTCCGAAGCTGATCTGGAGAAAATCAAGCGGGAGCCGTGCGAGATCTGCGATGTTGATCTTGAGGCTTGCCATCAATCATGTGAGGATTACAAACGCTTAACAAATGAGATGCACTTAAGTCTTCTCATCAATCCTGTGGGGCGACGAGTTCTTGGTAAGAACAGACTGATTGTGTACAAAAGGGTATGGTATTCAAGAATGCAGCATACCCGGTATAAGTGCTAATACTGTTAGGACAACAAACGAACGGTGGGTATGCTGCTCCAGGACGGAACCAGTAAAGGCCATGAACCCACCGTAAAAGTCCTTGAGATTGCTCAAAACCAGAATCGCAAAGCTGATGATCTGCTGCCTTACCTGAGCTCATTTGCAAGGTTCTTCCGAACATTGCCAAAAAGCCCGAAGGATCTGATTCTCAAAACTGCATTTGTTCCTCTCAGTGACATTGAGTGCTTTACTAAAACCATCATCGACATTCCAGAATCGGTCCAAAACCTCAATAAGAAGAAAGGTATGTGTTCTGTCCCAATCTCAAGATGCCATGCTAAGAATAACCAACCAGATACATTGCAGTTGGCCCAAGACCAGTTTCTGCCTCTTTGCCAATCGTGGAACTACGAAGACTGGGATGAGTATGACTATGGCCGTATCAAGAGCCTCAAATTCCGTGAGTTGGAAGATGCTCGGAAGAAAGAAGGACAAAATGCCATCAGCAAGCAATGTCTGCAGTGCCCTAACTTCTTGAAACATGTAGGTCGCCTTAGCATTCCATAGTCACCTTTGCTAACTTGATAGCTTTCCATGGAACATGATCAATGGCTTATCAAAGAGAATATTCTTGCTCTGCGACAACTCATGTCGGACCAGAATCTTCAGCTATTACCAGACTATGAACAACGAATTCAGGTACTCAAGGATCTCGGCTTTATTGACGAAGGTTCTCGCGTAGAGCTCAAGGGCAAAGTAGCGTGCGAGGTATGCTTGCCATCTTGTCAACACCTAGCCCATGCTGATGTATTCGTAGATCCATTCAGCCGACGAGCTAGTCCTTACCGAGCTCGTTTTAGAGAACGTGCTCGCCGAGTATGAACCCGAAGAAATAGTCGCACTCCTCTCTGCATTCGTATTTCAAGAAAAGACCGATATTGAACCAACCCTCACGGCAAGCTTGGATCGCGGTGTTGCCAAGATTGTCGAGATCTCGGAGAAGGTCAACCAGATTCAGACATTACACCAGGTCATCTTGTCTGCTGACGACTCAAACGACTTTGTGAGCAAGCCCCGCTTCGGCATGGTCGAGGTCGTGTATGAGTGGGCTCGCGGAATGTCCTTCAATCGTATTACCGACTTGACGGATGTTATGGAGGGCACAATCGTCCGCGTCATCACAAGACTGGATGAGACGTGCCGTGAGGTCAAGAATGCGGCTAGGATTATTGGCGACCCAACGCTGTTCCAGAAAATGGGGACATGCCAGGAATTGATCAAACGGTACGTTTCGTTCCGATTCCGAATCCAATATATGACATGCGGCCCTGGTATTCCGCTGTAAGGATCATGGCTGACTTCTTCGAACAGGGACATCTGCAACTGTGCAAGCCTGTACCTGTAAAGGTGGAGCGTTTCGAAGCTGGATGGTCCATCCTGGTCCAGGCCAAGGCGGGGTTGAGTTTTGAGACAAGCTATTTTTGGCACTAAAAAGAAATGGTGATTCTCGGTCGACCCAAGAACTCCCGGCACAATGTTCGAAACGATCACACTACAAGCCTTGTGGGGTTCTTTGCATAATATAGCATGTCATATTATAGCGTTTCCATGGGAGCGCGCATGACACTTTGACACCTGTGCTGCCCAAGGCAACGATCTGCAAACCATCGCTGTATCAGTTTCTTAAACGTTCGTTTAAAGAAACAGAGTAGCAAGGATGATTCAGCTGATAGTTCTGTATCGTGAGGAGTGCTGGGGAAGAACCAGCATAGAGGCTGTTGACTCCTTCCAAGACGCATTACACGTTGAAAGAATGGAACGCTATTGACAAGTACGGAGAATCTCTTGTTGGAACTAGGCCACTTAATGCTGCCTCACATGGTCTAACACAGGGCCTGAGTGAGATGCCCTGGCAGAACTAGTGAGAGCCTTGTCTGTCCTGCTGTTGCGTAGAAGACGTTGGGCACCGAAGCTACGACGGAGATCTTTCGACTCAAATGCATTCACCCCATGCCAAGAGTGGGTTTGCGTATCGCAATGCGAGAAACCAGTGCAGGACGAACAAAACCCAAAATATCAAAAAGATGTGATGGGCGAGCAGGTATAGCTTATTGATAAAGAAGCATTGAAAGTGTGTATGGTCTCAAGTGACTGTCATGAGGATTCAGCCCAAAGATTTGTTCCTCAAACTATTTGTATCTTGACATTGTTCCGATGAGACTATGTGAAGAATAACAACTGCTTAGAGTGTCCGTTGAAAGGTGTAGGTTAACCTTGTCATCTCTGCATAGCTCTCAGATGGCCATCTACTTCACTTTCAAATTACGTGGTAAATGGTATATGATTAGGCTGCCACTATCCAAGTGCTTGCAGAAATGGGTGCCTTTGAATCCATAATCATTGTGGTTCTGCCTGCGCAACCTTTCATGTGATTGTGGCGCCCAATGCGCTGGTAGGTTTCTCAGGTAGTACGAGGCACTGGTTTGCAGCCAGCATTGGCCACATGTAGCGATTGACACAGAGAACAGACTTTACGGTCAAAGAGCAGACAAGTAGGGATTGTCAGCTCTTGAGAATCGGCTGTTCTGTGCGAGGGCAGTGTTGGCTATGGTAGTCGAGGATACACGATGCGGACAAAGGGAGAAGTGGTTCTCGCGTAACAGAAGTTCCCGAATTTGCAGCCAGAGATGCCTGCGTTGGGTAGTATTGCTTGACGGAATAACTTCTGCCTGCAGTGCAGCCACTAGATGGAGAATAGTGGGATGGTAAGCATAAGGCTGCAGGTACAGTTCTGCAAGCGGGGGACTGAGTCGATGCCGGCAATCAGGCAGCTCGTGCCGCGTAACGGCAGACTTTGTGGCGTGGTGGTAGAAGTCGCACGGGAATGCTACAGCATTATGGCTGGGGGGGACAGGGCAGTATAATCTGAAGCCACATGGAGTCCACCGTGAAGAGCAAAGGGAGCGCGATCTTTGGCTGGAAGGGCTTGTGCACAGGCCACGTGCTAAGCGTGTCAGGGCAAGCGTGAGGGTTCTCGATGCACACCCAGAAAAATACTGCCCCTCATCAACAGCCCGCACACGTTGGACGCAAGCCGCAAGGGGCGCATAATCCAGGAAAAAGCACGCGTGTCTTGCTTCTTTACCTGTCTCTCCCGCAAACCCTTGACCTGCATTGTTATTTGTGGGCGCAACAGTCGCAGGAAACTCGACCTGAACCCCCACCGCCCTCACCGCACCGACCCTGACAGCTTCGTGCCTATCGCTGAGACACTACACGACCCCTCGATAAACACAATCGCGGCCATGGACGTTGCCGGCTTGCGGGATCGTATCCAGGCGACCCTCGACCCTAATGCCGCTATCAGACAGCAGGCGGAGCTCGACCTCAAGCATGTGCGTTGCCCGCCGAACCCTGGCGCGACACACGGATACTGACAGCAGTGCAGGCTGAAGAGAAGCCAGGCTTCACCGACGGTCTGCTGAACATCCTCGAGGTGGAGCAGGACCCCGCCGTGCGATTGTCGAGTAAGATTGCGCCTCGCGCTGTTAGTGGGCCATGGAGTGCTAACGCGTGCCTACAGCTGTCGTCTATCTCAAGAACCGCGTCTCCAAGGGCTGGTCGCCCGCTGAAGAGTACAGCCAGGCCAAGCCTATACCAGAGGAGGAGAAAGCCTCCTTCCGCAACCGTCTCGTCCCCGTCCTCGTCGCCTCTCCGCCCCAGGTGCGCATGCAGCTCATCCCAACCCTCCAGAAGATCCTCGCATATGACTTCCCCTCCAAATGGCCCAACTTCCTCGATATTACTGTGCAATTGCTCAATGCTGGGGATATCGCGTCGGTGTTTGCGGGTGTGCAGTGCTTGCTGGCGATATGCAAAATCTACAGATTCAAGTCGGGCGAGAATCGGGCGGACTTTGACAAGATCGTCGCCATGACGTTTCCCCAGCTGCTCAACATTGGCACTTCGTCGGCGAGTGAGACGAGCTTGGAGGCTGGAGAAATATTACGGACAGTGCTGAAGGTCTACAAGCACGCCATCTACGTAAGACAACTGCGCACTCCATATTGGGCATGGCAGCTGACTAGGATATAGTTTGATCTCCCCGAATCACTCCGCGAGCAGCAGACTATGGTCGGCTGGTGTACGCTGTTTCTAACGGTGGTTGGCAAGGAACCACCAGAGACATCTCTCCCTGAGGACCTCGATGAGCGGGAAACAAACCACTGGTGGAAGGCAAAGAAATGGTCTTATGCGAATTTGAATCGTCTATACGTTAGGTGAGTCTCCAGAATGACTTTGCATGGTCACAGAACTGATTGAATTCCAGATACGGCAACCCTTCTGCGTTGGGCAAGCACAACGATGTCGACTATACCGAAGTGGCCAAAAACTTCATCGCCAACTTCGCACCTGAAATTTTGAAGATTTACCTCCAACAGGTGGAAAAATGGGTTGGAAAGCAGATCTGGCTTTCAAAGGCCAGCCTGTACTACACGCTGAACTTCTTGGACGAGTGCATCAAGCCCAAGTCCATGTGGACCCTGCTCAAGCCGCACACCGATAATCTCATTTCGCATCTGATCTTCCCTGTTCTGTGCCAGTCAGACGAAGATATTGAGCTCTTCGAGGAGGAGCCTCAGGAGTACCTACACAGGAAATTGAACTTTTACGAGGACGTAACCGCGCCAGATGTCGCCGCCACAAACTTCCTCGTCACACTCACAAAGAGCCGCCGAAAGCAGACTTTCAGCGTACTGAACTTTGTCAACGAAATGGTCAACCGATACGAGGCCGCCCCAGATAACGAAAAGAACCCGCGAGAGAAGGAAGGTGCACTGCGCATGATTGGCACTTTGTCTGGTGTTATACTAGGCAAGAAGAGCCCCATCGCAGACCAAGTCGAGTACTTCTTCGTCCGCCACGTTTTCCCCGAGTTCCGAAGCCCTCATGGATTCCTCCGTGCACGCGCTTGTGATACCCTCGAAAAGTTCGAGCAGCTTGACTTCAAGGACCCGAATAACCTGATAATAATCTACCGTAACATCTTGGAATCAATGGCTGACCCGACTCTCCCTGTCCGGGTCGCCGCAGCACTGTCCCTGCAGCCACTCATCCGCCACGACATCATCCGAACTAACATGAAGCAAAACATTCCACAAGTCATGCAACAGCTCCTGAAGCTAGCGAATGAGGTTGACGTGGATGCGTTAGCAAATGTCATGGAAGACTTTGTTGAGGTTTTCGCACCGGAACTGACACCTTTCGCGGTAGCGTTGAGTGAACAATTGCGGGATACTTATCTACGCATCGTCCGCGAACTCGTTTCGAGAAACCAAGAGAAGGGCGACGATAGCGAGTACGGCGACTTCCTGGACGAGAAGAGCATCACCGCGCTTGGTGTCTTGCAGACGATAGGTACTCTCATCCTTACGCTTGAGAGTACTCCCGACGTTCTGCTACATCTAGAGACTATTCTTATGCCTGTAATTACTATTACACTCGAGAACAAGCTCTATGGTACGCGATCTCATAAGGTTACCCACTTCCACTCCTATACTAATCTGTTTGCAGACCTATACAACGAGGTCTTCGAGATCATCGACAGCTGCACATTCGCCGCAAAGAGTATATCAGCCACCATGTGGCAAGCCTTCGAGCTGATTCACAGGACGTTCAAGGCTGGTGCAGAGTTGTATCTTGAAGGTTATTACTATCCTCATTGTATTTTCCCGGTGATAGCTCGCTAATAATCCGGCAGACATGCTACCCGCACTAGAAAACTTCGTAAACTACGGGACGCAAACATTGATACAGAATCGCCCATATCTCGATGCCATGGTCGATATGGTGCGAACAATCTTCAAGGACGACAAGGTTGGAGGCGTTGATCGAATCTGCGGTTGCAAGCTTGCCGAGATCATTATGCTCAACATGCGTGGTCACGTCGACGACTTTGCTCCAGAATTCATCTCTTTGAGCATGCAGGTTTTGACGAATGAAGAGCCAAAGGTCAAGTCACTACGGATTCACTTGATGGAGGTAGTGATCAACTCTATTTACTACAACCCAGCTTTGGCGCTACATGTGCTCGAAACCAATGGCTGGACCAATAAGTTCTTCAGCTTGTGGTTCTCCAGCATCGACAGCTTCACTAGGGTCCACGACAAGAAGCTGTGCATCTCGGCAATCTGTGCACTTCTCACTTTGAGTGCTCAGGATGTTCCTGTCAGTGTTCAGCAAGGCTGGCCACGTCTGCTGCAGGGTATCGTACGGTTATTCCAAACGCTCCCTGCTGCGCTGAAGAGTAAGTCTTAATACGCTACGGTTACATGCGCGTGATTGCTAACCTTTGTGTAGATCGTGAAGAAGCGAAGAAGGAAGACAGTTTCGACTTTGCTGGCGAGTATGAGGAAGAAGAAGACGAAGAGTGGGAGCAGGAAGCCGATTGGAACAATGAGGCAGATGAGGCAGAGGACGTAAAGGACGAGAGTGCCGCATATCTCGAGTTCTTGAATGAAGAGGTATGGTCTCTGATAGACGTGGTCTTCCTACTTACTAACGGAACTAGGCCCAGAAATTCTCTTCTGTCGATGACGATGACGATGATGAGCTCGAAGAGGAGAGCCTCCTTGAGACACCCCTCGACAAAGTTGAGCCCTACGGCATGTTCAAGCATGCGCTGCTCCGTATGTTACTCCCTCTCACAACGATTGAATACATTACTCACATATACAAGGTCTTCAACAAGAGCAGCCTGCATTGTACGAAAATCTCACAAAGAACCTAAATCCTGAAGAGCAACAGGTCGTCGAAGGAGCTGTCCACCAGGCTGAGGTCATTGCGCAAACACAAGCCCAGGCGCAAGCAGCTGCAGCGAACGGGAACCCGTCACCGGTACCCCAGCAGTAGGCTTGTGTGGATACCATCATCAGCCTCATTTCTGTCACCCGACTCAAAATATAGATAGCTTCCTTTCGTTCAAAAACTTTGGATCCCCATTAGCGAGCATCGCGGCGTTTTGACTTTACACGAAGACAGACGTGGTCTGAGGATTGTTCTGGTGGTTGGGCGGTAGGTATGGCATGGCGTTGTTCGGATTATTGATGCTTGCGAAAAGAGGAGGACGATATCCACGAAAGGTACAGTTGTGTGGGCAACCACGATTGCTTGTGGGAGGGATCCAGTCAGGCCAAAGCCTCAGTAGATAGCATTTCCTATCATAAGGATAGACGAAACGGAACTTTTTGGAAAGCATACCGTCTTTGTAGCGCAAAGTTTTTTGGAATGCGTGAAGTAGCCCTGTGTCTCTTCCATACATTGACACCCTCTGATCGGCGACATCGAAGTCTCATGGAGATAAGAGATGGCCCGACTTTTGCAATTGAAACATGTCGCAAGGGCTATCGATAAGGACGACGCCAAAAAATGGCTGGACCGATGACGCTTGCGCCCGAGGCGGCTTGTTGCTATCCCACGCGCAACGTGGACAAAAGCGACTCCTGTAACCTGTTCCCTACAGCGTAGTGGATCGCGATCCCCCTATCAAGCTCCCTTCATCTCCTACTCCCTACACGACCCTTATTTCGGTACTGAGCCCTACAATACCGACTTGTTCTTCTAGAACCTGTGCCGATCGTACGGTTTTGCCCAGACCTCCGCGGCGCAACTGAGCTGCGGCGCATCCAGCACAACTTCCCAATGTCGCGCCCTACTGTCTCCAAAGCCAAAAGTAGGTTTTCGGAACCTCTTGGTACAGTGTGACAGTTGATACTAACCATTGTAGCTTCATATCCCATCTTCGCTGCAACCTTCGCGAACAGCAGGCCTGGCCATCTCGTGGTCGGCGGCGGTGGAGGTGGAGGAAGACATGGCGTCAAGAACAAGATAACTCTCTTCGACTTTGGCTCACGAGCTCCCACGATCGAACCTTCTGCGGAGATCGAAGCCTCTGAAGACGACTCAGTAACATGTCTTGCGAACCTGGCGACCAAAGATGGCTTGATACTATATGCCGGTATCAATAGCAGCGAGGAAGACCGATCGAGAGCCAGGAACGAGCACTTCCGTGCCTTCGAAGTACAGTTCCCAAAGAGCAAGGTCGCGGACAAGGGTTTGGTAAAGCAAGACGCCAAAATCGCGTTCCTGAGCAAAACAATCCTCTTCACACCACCGCAGTCTGCACTCACCGCGAAGGAAGGCTACCAGCGTTTAGTACGGTTGTCTCCACCGCAGCGGACGGCTTCTAATACGCCAAATAGGCGCATCGGCGCGATTGCGTCTAGTCTCGCTGGTGACGAGAACGAGATTGTTATCTTTAGTGCAACCTCGAACAGGCCACAGGGACAGGACATAATACAACGCGTCGCACTTCCTAAAGGCCAAGAAGCAAACGACCTAGATATCTTTGATCAGGGCGAGGGAAGATTTCAAGTCACATATGTGCTAGATCAGGAAGTCCATGTCCAGGATATCAACTACGATTTTACGCAGGGAAAGAACAAAGGCAAGAATGAGCGCAGAAAGCTGTATACCATTCCGCATCAAGATCTGGGCGAGAAGAAGGCCCGTTCAAAGTTAAGGTGTGTGCGATGGCTGTCACCGAAACACCTTCTATTGTTGGCGAACAAGCCGAATAGGAGCGGCGTAGACTTATTGGTTTTGCACTTGTATGAAGAGGGTCCTGGAAGCATTGTCCTGCGGAAAACACTCCCGAAACATGTGAAGGCGGCTACAGATATGGATGTTGCGCTACTGGATCCCGACTCGGATGGCGCATATCAGATCGCTGTTGCCATCGGAGCGATTGACATTTCTCTGAGCGTGTACACCATGGACTACTACGGCCCTGCCAGAGACTCGCTCAGCAGCTTCCATTCTTTCAACAGCTACGATAATGTATGTGTGAATGTGACAATTGTAATCAAAATGTGCTGACACGGCCTAGGTCCACGATGTGCAAATGACTAAAGTTGTCTTTTCGCCCTTCTACAAGCCAGAGGCTTCGGTGGGCAAGACAGTTGGACCTCAATATCTCCGTCTGGCCTCGACGTCGCTCGGGAACACCATTTCTGTGGAAACTTTCCAGCTTCAATCTACCGGTTCGCGTTACGTACTCCAAACAGCGCGATCAAGGAATATGTTCAAGGCAGCAACTTACCTCGTAGTGGCTATGGTGGTCGCTGTAATAGCGCTTATGATCCAATCTCTGATAGATCCAGAGGGCAACTTGACCAAGGGGATAATACCCGCAAGCCTACAAAACTCAGCAAGCCAGCACAAAACCTTTGGCGAGTCTCTCCGCGATAAACGTCACGAGGTCGTCCTCAACAATGCTGATTCAGCTATTGTCCAAACAACGCAGCGCATCGCAGATCTCTTGGACCTGCATCTTCCTCATGTCCTGTCCGAGTCCTCCGACCCATCTGCCTCCGACTCCCAGAAAGCTCTCGTCATTCACGACGACTCCGAGTCAGATGGAACACTTAGCACCGAAATCCACGATGACCATGAAGCTGTGCTCAAGCAGCATGCGCAGGCCAAGAAGTGGGACGACCTTAGTAAGGAAGAGAAGAAATTGTGGAAGAAAAAATTGCAAGATGCAGGCATGTGGACTGTTGGAGAGGGAACTACCATTCTTAAAAGTATCTTCTTTGGGCAGATTGGCGGCCTGGTGGGGCAAGTTGCGCAAGGGGTTATTGGATAGATCGAATCGATGAACGGAGCTTGAAGTGGCAGACTTTGAGGGTGACAAAGTCTGCTATGATGCACGAGATTAAAGGTGTGATGAGTGTGATACCAAAGAGTGGTTGGGTGGAGTTGTGGGTCTGTCAGTTTTAAAGCGTGGTCGTCGGTGTGTGGATGTGTATTGGAGTGCTCGGAGAGTGTCTCAAATGTACCAGCCATTGGAGCATCATTCGATTTGCGGGACCATGGTCCATCCTTCAAAAGTGATATCAATACACATGATGGCTTAACTCGGTTACCGCTACTCCAAGCCCAATAGTCCATTATTCCTTTCTCTGCAAGTACTCACCGCGACAAGAGCTATGGTCTCGTTATAAGCCAGCATCCTATTTGGGAAGCCCGGTGAGATTTAAGGTTGGGTCCAAGCTCGATGTACTTGGCGCTCGTGACATACGTCGGGCGCGGAGCCAGCAACTTTAGAGGCACCAATTCACCCCGGACACTACCCTAATCTCTTTCTTCTATCCTTTCTATGGATGGAATGAACATCTTCGCTTTTGTCGCCGGGAGCTTCAGGTGAAGCAGACAAAATGGCGCAGCAGAGTCCCCTGTCGGCTCAACTGGACCGCATAGTCCACGAGCTTCGCTCAAAGTGAGCTTCGCGTTGATGCCGCAGATATTTCAAAAAGCTAACGCGCCACAGAAATGACGAAACCAGACAAAGAGCCGCAAACACACTGCGACAGACTGTCGAATCCGCGCATCGAGGTGAGCTTCAATATCAAGCAGGCCCCACCGAAGCTTTAAAGGACTGACGTTGTGCAGAACTCGCGCCCAATGTCTTTACCAATTTCAACAACGAGGTGTACACCAAGATCTCAGGCCTCATCGTCACAGGTAGCGATTCGAACGAACGCATCGGTGGTATTCACGCGCTCAACGCCCTGATCGATTTCCGTGGCGACGATGCGGGCCAGAAAACGACGCGCTTTGCTTCGTACCTCAGGGCGGTCATGCGAGGGCAGGACATAACAGCCATGGTGGTGGCAGCCAAGGCCCTCGGTAGACTCGCGAAACCTGGCGGAACACTCACAGCAGAGCTGGTGGAGGCAGAGGTCAAGGGTGCGCTGGAATGGCTGCAGCTGGAGCGTCTGGAGAACCGCCGCTTCGCCGCTGTGCTTATTCTAAGAGAGCTGGCCAAGAACTCGCCCACGCTCATGTACCAGTGGATTGCTCAGATCTTTGAGGTCATTTGGGTTGCGTTGCGTGATCCCAAGGTGCTCATTCGTGAATCTGCCGCCGAAGCAATCAGCGCCTGCTTTGAGATAATATCACCTCGCGACTCGCAAATGCGCCAGCTCTGGTTCGGGAAGGTCTACGACGAGATCTTGCGGGGTTTCACGATCAACACGAACGAAGCGATCCACGGCTCACTGCTCACGATGAAGGAGCTGCTGGACAAGAGCACCATGTTCTTGAACGACATCAAGTATAAAGAGACGGTGGAGACGGTGCTGAAGTACAGAGAGCACAGAGACGCACTGGTCCGGAGAGAAGTGGTTCTTATTATCCCTATACTAGCCAGCTATTCCCCTACCGAATTCGCGACAAAATACCTACATCAGTGCATGCTGCATCTTCAAGGTCTGATAAGGAAGGACCGCGATAGGGACAAGGCATTTGTGGCGATTGGGCAGATTGCCAATGCTGTCGGCGTCGCTATTTCGCCGTATTTGGAGGGCATCCTTGGGTTCATACAGGAGGGTCTCATAGCCAAATCACGGAACAAGGCTGTCATCAACGAGGCGCCGATATTTCAGTGTCTTAGTATGATAGCAGCGGCTGTTGGCCAGGCTCTTACCAAGTCCGTCGAGCGGCTACTGGACCCCATCTTCTCCTGCGGACTGAGCGACTCTCTATTCCAGGCTCTTGTGGATATGGCACACTATGTACCACCTTCGAGGCCGATGATTCAAGAAAAGTTATTGGACCTCCTCAGTCAAATCCTCGCTGGCCGACATTTCTTACCTCTCGGTAGCCCCTACCAAGTCTCGCAACCACCACAAATATGGACACGCGATCACAAGGATCCCCAAACGATTGCTCCACGAGAAGCAGAAATTGCACTTGCTCTTCACACACTGGGCAGCTTCGACTTCACGGGCCATGTGCTAAATGAGTTTGTTCGCGATGTTGCTATTCGTTACGTGGAGGCGGACAATCCTGAGATACGCAAGCGAGCGGCACTGACGTGCTGTCAGCTGTTCGTCAAGGATCCCATTGTGCATCAGACTAGCACGCATGCTACCAAGGTTGTTGGCGACATCATTGAGAAACTCCTAACTGTCGGTGTTGGTGACATTGATCCAGATATCCGATGGGACGTGCTTGTCGCTCTGGATGCTCGTTTCGACCGCCATCTCGGGAAGGCTGATAATGTCCGTACTCTGTTCCTCGCCCTGAACGATGAGATCTTCGGCATTCGTGAGGCTGCGATGTCCATCATTGGTCGCCTTACCGCTGTCAATCCTGCCTATGTCTTTCCTTCCTTACGCAAAGTCCTTCTACAGCTGCTTACGGAGGTCAACTATGCAAATAGCCCCCGCAGTAAAGAGGAGAGCGCCAAGCTGATTAGTAGTCTTGTTGGAGCTGCGGATAGCCTCATCAAACCACTTGTCGATCCGATTGTCACTGTGCTTTTGCCCAAGTCAAAAGACCCAAATCCGGAAGTTGCTTCAACCACACTCAAAGCCATTGGTGACCTTGCAACAGTCGGTGGGGAGGGCATGATCAAGTACATTCCGGAGCTTATGCCTGTCATCCTCGAGTTCATGCAAGATCTGACCTCAGATGCGAAACGCTTCGCTGCGCTGAGAGCCCTTGGGCAGCTGGCGACAAATGCGGGATACGTCATTGAACCCTATAGGGAGTACCCAGAGCTTATGAACATATTGATGAGCATCGTTAAGACCGAGCCTGAAGGTGAACTTAGGCGGGAAACCGTCAGGCTCATGGGCACTCTCGGTGCGTTGGATCCGGACGAGTACCAGAAGATCATGGAACAGTCGCCTGATAGGAACCTCATAATGGAGGCACAAGCGGTCACTGATGTCTCGCTGATCATGCAAGGCATCACTCCTTCGAATGAGGAGTATTATCCAACAATCGTCATCAGCACCCTGATGGGGCTACTCAAGGATCCGTCCTTGATTCAGTTCCATACCGCAATCGTGGAAGCTGTTATGAACATATATGCCACGATGGGGTTGAAGTGTGTACCATTTCTCAGCCAGGTTGTACCTGGTTTCCTGCATGTTATCCGTGCTACCCCTGCTGGACGTTCGGAAGGCTACTTCAACCAGCTCAGCCAGCTTGTCAAGATCGTTCGTCAACACATCCGACCATACTTGCCCAGTATCTTAGCCACTATCAAAGAGTACTGGAGCAGCCACCCGCCGCTACAGGCAACTATTCTATCGCTAATTGAGGCCATCGCCCGATCACTCGAGGGCGAGTTCAAGGTCTATCTAGCCGATGTACTGCCCCTGATGCTTAGTGTGCTCGACTCTGATCAGACTGGCAAACGACTGCCGTCTGAGAGAGTACTTCACGCGTTCCTTATCTTTGGCTCAAGTGCAGAAGAATACATGCATTTGATCATTCCTGTCATGGTCAAGATGTTTGACAAGCCTGGACAGCCAATGAACATTCGACGACTAGCAATCGAGACGCTGGGCAGGCTGTCGAAGCAAGTCAATGTTTCCGAGTTCGCTGCTCGCATCATTCATCCTCTTTGCCGTGTGCTTTCCGGAACTGAACCGACATTGAAGCAGACTGCTCTTGAGACTCTTTGCGCGCTTATCTTCCAGCTGGGACCAGACTATATTCATTTCGTACCGACAGTCAACAAGATTCTGATCGCTCACAAAGTGCCACATGAGAATTACGGACGTATCGTATCCAAACTGCAGAAAGGAGAGCCATTGCCGCAGGATCTAAGCCCTGATGAACGCTATGGCGAGGATGACGAAGATCTTAATCCTGCGGAAATTCTTACGAAGAAGTTGGCTGTCAATCAGCAGCATCTCAAGCAAGCGTGGGAAGCCTCATCGAAGACGACCAAAGAAGACTGGGTCGAATGGATGCGAAGGTTCAGTGTTGAGTTACTCCGAGAATCACCACAACAAGCATTACGCGCATGCACGCCACTAGGCAGTGTTTATAGTCCCATCGCGAGAAGTCTGTTCAACTCAGCTTTTGTCTCATGTTGGACGGAGCTGTACGATCAGTACCAGGAGGAGCTTGTGCGGTCCATTGAAACTGCCCTTACATCACCAAACATCCCACCCGAAATTTTACAGGTGCTCCTCAACTTGGCAGAGTTCATGGAACATGACGACAAAGCCCTACCGATCGACGTCCGGATCCTTGGTATGTATGCTGGCAAGTGTCATGCATTCGCAAAAGCACTGCATTACAAAGAGCTCGAATTCAACGCGGAGCAGAATACCAGCGCTGTAGAAGCTCTTATTAGCATCAACAACCAGTTGCAGCAAACAGACGCAGCCTTTGGTATACTGAGAAAGGCTCAAAACTACACCGACGTTGACCTCAAGGAGTCTTGGTTTGAAAAGCTGCAGAAATGGGACGAAGCGCTGGCCGCTTATCAGAAACGTGAGCTTGAAGATCCTGATTCTTTCGATGTGACCATGGGAAAGATGCGTTGCTTGCATGCTCTCGGTGAATGGGATCTCCTTTCTACACTTTCTAAGGAGAAGTGGGCCAATGCCGGTCAGGAGTATCGTAAGGCGATCGCTCCGCTTGCTGCAACGGCCGCCTGGGGTCTCGGCAAGTTTGCGGATATGGACACCTATCTCGGTGTCATGAAGGAGCAGTCGCCTGATCGGGCTTTCTTTGCATCCATCCTCAACATCCACAATAATCGCTTCGAAATCGCCGTCGAAGAGATTGCCAAGGCTCGAAAGGGACTTGATACCGAGCTCAGCTCACTGTTGGGAGAATCGTACCAACGAGCATATCTACCGATAATGCGCGTTCAGATGTTAGCGGAACTCGAGGAAGTCATGCTATACAAGCAAAACGAAGCCAACAAAGACAAGCAGGCTAGCATGCGCAAGACCTGGATGAAGCGGCTTAAGGGGCTGCAGCCGAATCCGGAAGTCTGGCAGCGTATGATCAAGGTGCGCCAGCTTGTGATCTCGCCTCATGAAGGCACCGACATGTGGATCAAGTACACCAATCTTTGCCGAAAGAATAACAGGATGAACCTTGCGAACAAAGCGCTACAGAAACTGTTGGATATCGAGGGCTCAGGCGAAGGCAAAGTGGTCGAGTTTGTGCGTGAAAATGCTCACAAGATCTCACATCCTGTAGCGTATGCGACATACAAATATATGTGGGCAGATCAGAACTTCAAACAAGAGGCCCTTGATAGTATGAAGGACTTCACTGCTCGACTTTCCGACGATTTGGCCATGAGGACCAGATCCGCCGCCAATCCATTGATGGCACAGAATGGTTTGAACGGTATGTCTAACGGACAGCATATTTTCAACAACATGAATCCTTTCGCCGCGACCAACGGTCACAACGGCGTCAACGGAATGAACGGCTCGAGTGTTATGAACGGATCAGGCATGGGCGCATCACCCTCTGAATTGGCCGACTACCACCGTCTGCTGGCCAAGTGCTACCTTAAGCAGGGCGATTGGCAGCAAGAGCTTCAGGACGGCGAGTGGGAGCACGAGTTTGTACATGAAATATTGTCCGCATACGCTGCTGCTACGCGATACAATCAGAACTGGTACAAGGCATGGCACGCATGGGCACTTGCCAACTTCGAGGTCATCAACTCGATTACGTCCAAGGCGGATCGCGAGACTACAGATGTGCCCTCTAACATGGTGCACGATCATGTTGTCCCAGCTATTCATGGCTTCTTCAAGTCCATTGCGCTATCGTCTACGAGCTCGCTCCAAGACACCCTCAGGCTACTTACGCTATGGTTCAGCCATGGCGGTTTGTCGGAGGTCAATCGCACAATTACAGAGGGAACGAAATCGGTTCCGATTGACACTTGGCTGGAGGTCATCCCTCAGCTACTAGCTAGGATCAATCAGCCCAATCCCACAGTCAGGCAATCGATCCACCAACTGCTCATCGAAGTTGGCAAAGCACA
The DNA here is from genome assembly GCA_020747015.1 of Pyrenochaeta sp. MPI-SDFR-AT-0127. Taxonomy (NCBI): domain Eukaryota; kingdom Fungi; phylum Ascomycota; class Dothideomycetes; order Pleosporales; family Cucurbitariaceae; genus Pyrenochaeta; species Pyrenochaeta sp. MPI-SDFR-AT-0127. Next base: position 51,675 of record JAGTJM010000092.1, on the reverse strand, counting down.
CCCGCAGGCTTTGGTATTCCCGTTGACCGTCTCCATGAAGTCCGACGTGTCTCGACGTCAACGGTCCGCGAAGGAGCTTATGGAGGCTATGCGCGAACACTCGCCAAAGCTTGTTGAACAAGCTGATCTTGTCAGCCACGAGCTTATCCGTATTGCTGTACTCTGGCACGAACAATGGCATGAGGGTCTCGAGGAAGCAAGTCGACTTTACTTTGGCGACCACAACATTGATGGTATGTTCGCCACACTCGCACCACTCCATGCTATGCTCGATAAGGGACCCGAAACGCTGCGTGAGATCTCTTTTATACAGTCGTTCGGGCGCGAGCTGCAGGAAGCTCGCGACTGGTGCAACACATTTAGAACATCTGGAGAAATTGGAGACCTCAACCAAGCCTGGGATCTGTACTACCAGGTGTTCCGCAAGATCGCTCGTCAATTGCCCTCTTTGATGACACTGGAACTCCAGTATGTCTCGCCGAAACTGAAGGACGCACATGATCTTGAGCTCGCCGTTCCTGGCACGTATCACGTCAACAAGCCGATTATCCGTATTATTTCGTTCGATCCCTTGGCCTCTGTTATCCAGTCGAAGCAGCGACCCAGAAAGCTTGAAATGAAGGGTAGTGACGGGAAAGCGCACACGCATATTCTCAAGGGCCACGAAGATATCCGTCAAGATGAACGTGTCATGCAGCTCTTCGGCCTCTGCAACACTCTACTTTCCAACGATGTCGAGTCCCGCAAGCGCCATCTCAACATCCAGCGCTACGCCGCCGTTCCGCTTAGCACGCAGTCTGGTCTCCTTGGCTTCGTTCCTAACAGTGACACCCTGCACGTCCTTATCCGCGAGTATCGTGATAGCCGAAAAATTCTACTCAACATCGAGCACCGCATCATGCTGCAAATGGCCCCAGACTACGATTGCCTCACCCTCATGCAAAAGGTCGAAGTCTTTGGCTACGCGCTCGACAACACCACCGGACAAGATCTCTACCGCGTGCTATGGCTCAAGAGCAAGAGTTCAGAAGCATGGCTGGATCGCCGTACTAACTATACACGATCGCTTGCTGTCATGTCCATGGTTGGATACATTTTGGGTCTTGGTGATCGTCACCCAAGTAATCTTATGCTGGACAGGGTTACGGGCAAGATCATCCACATCGATTTTGGAGACTGCTTTGAAGTGGCCATGCACCGCGAGAAGTACCCTGAACGGGTGCCGTTCCGTCTTACGCGCATGTTGACGTATGCCATGGAAGTTAGCAATATCGAGGGCAGTTATCGGACAACGTGTGAGCATGTTATGCGGGTGTTGAGGAGCAATAAGGAGAGTGTCATGGCGGTACTTGAAGCTGTAAGTATTGCCCTCTTAGCGTTTCCCTTCATGTGCATGTGCGTTTTGGGATGAAGATGCTAATGTATGAATTAGTTCATTCACGACCCCCTCCTCACCTGGCGTCTCGGTCACCGCGGCGAGTCACCGCCAGAACCCAACTACCCCTCCGAGCGCCGCCAATCCATCATGGGTGACGCCGCCGCCGAATTATCTTCTATGGCCGGACGTCCCCGACACCGTTCCAGTATCGCTCCCCCCAACGAAGCAGAAGCGAAGGAGGTGCAAAATGCCCGCGCCCTACAGGTTCTGTCAAGGGTGAAGGAGAAACTCACGGGTAAAGATTTCAGGCCCGGCGAGGAATTAGATTATTACAATCAAGTTGACCGCCTGATCAAGGAGGCGACGAACTTGGAGAATCTGTGCCAGCATTACATTGGTTGGTGCAGTTTCTGGTAGACGGATTGGGGATTTTGAGGTATGAGAGGATGGTTGTTGGCGTGGAATTGGTACACAGGAATGTTGCTCCATCGTGAGCCCGGGATGACCAAAGGGCAATAGCATCGCAAAAGGCGTAATGATACTGGGAGGACTGAACGGATTCGGGAATTGGAACTTCGTGTACGATCATAGGGTACGGTTATTGAGCGGCATAGCAAGGGAGCTTAGGTGTTCGATTGAGCATCCTTGACAGGTTCCGCTCTAGTAATGGATCATTCTTGCTATTCTCCGAGAAGCGTCTCCTAAAGACCGAGTGACCTTGCTTAGTACAACACCTTCGGATAGTTAGCCGAGATGGTGGGCGCTATCACTGGGATACATGTTGTGATTCGTTGAAGCCATGTGCGAAGATCGAGATTGTGGGGTACGCAATTGCTGTCTATCGGCATATATCTTCCAGGCTTCAGCCTTGTACTTTCCTTACCATTCTACTCCTTCGCGGATAGGGTGTGACAGTGTCTTACCCTCCATTACGATGTCGAAGTTGCCCCGCTTGTACCCACCCATCCCGGGGGAAGACTTGCGCAATCACCCGATCAGCGCATTGCCGGTGATACACACTCATGCATCCCCGCGACTACCTGTTATCAATAGAATTGAAGCATCGCCTGAGAGGGAGAGGGAGTCGGAAGACTCTTACGATAGCGCTGCGGAAAGATTACAATGGAGAAGCCATCCAGCTGTTTTTACGCCGAACCCGGAGCTTGCAGATCAAAACCCTTTTGATAAGCTGTCTGGACCAGGAGATGAACACGGAGATGCAGCATTTGCACACAATGGAAGGCGTGATGGCAGTCGAGAGACCCGTAGAGACGATGGCGAGGAAGAGAAAGCTAGAGTATCCAGCAATGAAAGTCGTGAAAGAGCACGGCAAGGAGATGATGGGAGTACGAAAATGGGGTTTCGAGAAAGAATTAGGCACTTCACTTGGACGTGGTTTTGTATGACAATGGCTACGGGAGGGATTGCTAATGTGCTGTATACAGGTGTGTTCAATCATTGTTGGCTTTCACGAGTATACACTAACATCCTTAGTGCCATTCCGGTTCCAAGGCTTATACGCCTTAGGGTGTATCTTCTTCATACTCAATATGGCGCTGTTTGTGTTCAACGTCGCCATGATCTCATGTCGATTCTACTTTTATCCCAGAACGTTCAAAGCGTCGTTTCTGCATCCGACAGAGTCGCTCTTCATTCCAGCGGCTATTGTGAGCTTCGGTATCATCTTAATCAACATCACTCAATATGGTGTGGGCACGCCGGGAGTGGGGAAATGGCTGGAGCAATGTATGATTGTGCTCTTTTGGCTTGACTGCGGGCTTGCTGTTGTATTCTCGATGGGGATCTATTTGATCATGTGAGTTTTCTTTCATCTCATGTGCTCAGAGACGAATTGACATGGCTACAGGTGGTCAACAACAACGTTTACGATATCCCAGATGACTCCTATCTGGATCTTCCCAGCGTATTCGCTACTAATTATTGGTCCTCACGCAGGCAATCTAGGACCGAAAGTATCCAACCATGATACAGCACTTGCCATCATCTTGACAGGATATGTAATCCAAGGAATCGGCTTCCTCGTCTCTCTTATGATCTACTCGGCCTTTATATACCGTCTCATGACACAAAAGCTGCCCAAAGAATCAGTACGCCCTGGCATGTTTGTCTCGGTTGGACCATCAGGGTTTACCATATCTGGGATCATCACCATGGGGCTGGAACTTCCCAAAGTTGTACCACATGACTTCATGGGTGAAGGAAACGGCGAGCTTGCCGGTCGCGTAGGCATGATCTGCGCAAACTTCGTTGGCCTATGGCTATGGGGCCTCGCACTCTGGTTCTTCTTCATCAGCGTTGGCGCGCATTGGTCATGTGCTACACGAGGAAAGTTGGATTTCGCAATGACCTGGTATTCATTCGTCTTCCCGAACACCGCCCTGACAACGGCTACTTTCGCCATTGCACGTGCGCTGAATGGCAACACACCAATTCAGTATGTCGGCTGCGCAATGACTATCGCACTGGTCATGATGTGGTTGTTTGTTATCATCATGAATATCAGAGCTGTTATTATTCACCAGATTTTATGGCCAGAGAAACAGGAAGATAGGACTGAGGGTGGGTGGAAGCAACAGAGCGCTGAGGAACAAGGACGGAGACAAAGCGAAAGAGATATAGACGGTGGAGAGAATGCCAGAGGAAGAGCCTGGAGTCTAGCGAGGACTTTGAGCCGGCGAGGAAGGGCTGGTTGACATGATAGTAGTTATAGAATGACAGTAGATTGGGTGGAGTAGTGCTCTATCTTACATCGACCTCGAGCCTTCCGGATTATGAGGACCCCATCCTATGAGCCTTTGGATGATCTACAAAGGAACAGCGGTAACGATACTATGGAACTTTACATCATCATATTTATGCACATCAACCATCTTCAGCCCAGCTCGCCCTAGCAAATTCGTCCAGTCCTCCTTGCTCCGCTCCATCCCACCTAGACATGCCGACATCGACAAATTCATGATAGCAACTTGCCACGGCACTTTCGAATCTGGAAGAACAACTTCGTCAATCAAGATAAGCGACTCCGGGCCCATGGCGGGGATAATGTTCGAGAGAATGCGGATACAGTCTTCGTCCGTCCAGTCATGCAAGACATGGCGCAAGTAATAGAACTTTGCGCCGCACACTGTTTGGCGAGTGAAAAAGTCATACGCGGCAAATTCGATGCCCTCGACTGCTGGGGCGTGCGCAAGAGTAGAAGGAATATCCTGAACAATGATTCGGCCTGGGATGTCCGGGTACTTATTCTTAAAGAAGACAGAGTGCTGGCCGAAACCGCCACCTATATCGACTAGCAAGGCAGAGTCACTGGCGACTTTGAAGTCGCCAACTTCTTTTTCGACAGGGTATGAGGATACCCAACTTTGCACTGCGTCGAGAACCATGATGTGCCCAAGTGCTTTCATCTGCTCAGGGTCACTCTTCATCCATTCAAACGGCGTAAGTTTCGTTTTCACCGCCTGTTGGAATGGCAAATCCTTAGAATCATTGATATCCTGATACTTATGCTCTTTTAGGTAACTCGGCAGTACTTGAGCAACGGGAGTGTGGATCTTTGACAGGTGAGGTGCTGCACCGATGACATTGGGGTTTGCGAATATGTGCGAAACACGATTTGCAGCATATGTATCTTTCAGGGTTTCGGTGATGAATCCAAAGGCTGCCATGGAGCGGAGCAGATTTTGCAGAAGCCTTGGCGCTGCATTGGTTTTCTGAACGAGCTCTTCATGAGTAACTGGGGTAGAGGCGGATGACAGTGTTGTAAAAATAGAGAGATCGACACCGATCTGTATGAGGGCCCAGTGGAGAGGCTTGAATTTGGGTTAGCTAAGGCGTTCAAGGAGATGGCTTTAGTTTAGGATAACCCACTCCCGTCGCTAGACCAAAAGTGATCTCCCAATCTGTGTATAGATCCCTTTGCAAATCTCTTAGTTGCTCCTGGATCTGCTGTCGTTCATCGGCATTTGCTTTCGCATGTAGATCGCGAATTTGATTCATCGCTGTGTCCATATTAAATGCGTTGCTATGGTTTTCAACGGCCTTTAATCAGGATTCAGGGGATAGGTTTTATGGAAGGCGAATCCTGTTGTTGATTGGTAGAGGGCTGTCCTACTGTGGTTGCCTTGTGTTTTATACGTAACATTTCGTTGCAGCCTATTTCGGTGAACTCAGGAAATCATGATACTTTTCTATTCAAAAGTTCGGCCTCGGGCTTATATGAGACCGAATTGTGCGATATACGCTGTTGGCTGTCCGAATGGGTGTGTAAAGGAGCGATATGACCGGGTTCGCCCGAATATGCCGTAAGAATACCGAGTCGCTCCACAACAGAGTTCATCATTGGTATCGGATCACCATTAGTAGAAATTTATCGATTACATAAGTATTCCCCAAAAGTTGGGTCCGATCTTGAAAACTAGAAATTATTTTTCGCAACCAGGCTCTGTTCTGCGCCTCCATCGTCTCCTACAGGTAGCTGGTCCCTACTATCTGGAACATATTGCCCCTAGCGTGCAATAGCGGCTGCAAAAGAGCTGGATTGAAGTATTTTAGAGGTATTGGATCCTGGTAATTCACGATTAGCACTTCTAATAGATCTAATATGCACCCAGCGTAAGATACAAGATCATGTCGGGTGTAGTGATGTTACCTGATAGTTTGCAGTACCGAAATTAAGCTAGGTACGTAAAGTCCTAGTAAGAAATAAATCTCCCCGATGTTTTCGATATCCTGCACCATGGTAAACAGAAATGCCATAGTGCCACCAGGCGCTCCCAGTTGGGGGCGAATGAGGAAGCCAATCTTCCGACCGAGGATCTACGTGGCAAGTAACCAGAGTTCTGGAAGTGTTTGTTGAATGTATTTAGACGAGAAGATGGTGTGAAAATTGGGATGCGCATGTTTCTTCTTGCTGACTTCGTTGCTAGGCCTGCGTCATCTTCTTGAATTAGTCCGACGACCTTTGTTTGTGCCACTTCGAAGCCGCACGATAGTCTTTGTTTTGTCTCAAGTCTGTTCATGTAGCCTTTCTGGCCCTAGCCACAATGTTCATTACTCAATTCACTCCACGTCACCTCAGAAAGAGACCCTCAATATGTAATTTACCTATAGTTCCGCAATCTTTGTTGGAGTTTACGATCACCATATGCGAAGTAATCCCGGATATACGCTCTATGGTCTGAGAGTATCATATGATGGTTGCATTCTGTGCAGGCTACATAATAGCCGACCAATGAGCTCTACTAGTTCCAGTCCTGTGGTAGGGATGACATTCCGCTTCCCGCAGAATCGGGATTGCTGTATACGCCTGGAGCTACCCAACCGCTCTCGATGTGCCATGCCGTATAGCCAGTACTGGAGCCAATTCAAAGAGATAACCGGATAAACACCAACATGCCACTTCTATCCCGCGTACCTGGCACTTATCTATTCCTGGTTCCTCCTTACGACCTCATTTCTGCATACCGGAGTGGATCATGAGCATGCATTTTTGCCATAGCCCGACACGAGGCCACGCTCAATTGGGCGTAAATTTGGCTGTTATCCCTAATTCATGTAGGCTTCCCGCTTTCGCGCTGTGGGGCATTCCCGCATGGCAGGCCAGTTCAACATACAGCATACTTTCCACAAAGCTGTAAAGGATATAAGGGTCCCTTCATATCTCTTTAAGTTTTGAGATAACATTTGCCGCCAGGATGTTGTTTCCAGCTTTTGTCATGGTATCTCTTGCCGCGCCACTCATTGCATCAGCGTATAACTTCCCTTACGAAAGCGTGCAATTGAAAGATTCTGATATTGGCAACAACACTGATCTCTCGTTTGGAAGGCTACCTGTAGAAGAGACACCTCGTTGCAAGAGCTACCCAGGCTATGAAGGCTGGCCGTCGCCAGAACGTTGGAGTGCGTTCAACGTGAGTCTCGGCGGAGCATTGATCAGGGGAATACCTCCAGCTGCAGCTTGTTACAAGGGCGAATATGAAGATGCGACAAGATGTGCGACTGTAAGGCGAAGACAAGGAGATGCACTATTCGCGTACGCTTACAAAGATCCTACGATTTGTTCCTACCGCTTATCACATCGACAGGAAAGAAGATCCACTCATACCATTCGGACAGTGGCAACTTGGCAACCCCTGCCCTGTTCCTAGCTTCAATAGTACACCACCACTATCTCAATGCAACCTTACCTCCTTCCCTGCGTACGTTGTCAACGCATCTGTGGTCAGGGATATTCAACTTGCCGTCAACTTTGCAAGGAACCATAACATCAGGCTAACTATCAAGTGAGTTCATTTTATCTAAGACCTGGACTCAATTGACGAATCAAGAAATACTGGGCATGATTTCCTCGGACGCAACACTGGTGGCGGCGCACTTCAAATTTGGGTCCATCAATTAAAAGCATTCGAATATCTTCCAGATGTACAGATTGCACAATATTATGGCCAGGCCGCAAGAGTTGGTGCTGCTTTGGAGCAGCATGAGGTATACAGTCACATGGGTAAAGCAAACATTACACTCCTGGCCCCAGGATCACCCACGATTGGAGCATATGGGGGAGTGATGCAAGGTGGAGGCTTCTCATATATGACATCGAGGTATGGCCTTATGGCTGATCAGGTCCTTTCCCTCGAGGTGGTCACAGCGGATGGGAGATTCATTCATTCCAATCCAGAAGTGAATGCTGAACTGTTCTGGGCGATAAGAGGCGGTGGACCAGGTAAAGATGCTGCCCCTTCCGATAGTTGCTTGTTCTGATGTATGTCTCATGTAGGCAATTTTGGCATCGTAACATCTGCCGTCGTTAAAGCATACCCACCGACTGCGATTGCTCGAACAGATTTCGATTTCCAGACCGGTCCCATCATCAGTAATTCCACCGCAACTGTTAGAGTATCCAACGAAACATTTTGGCAAGGCTTAAATGTTTACTTCTCACATAACCTCCGCATCAACAACGCCAAAGGTATCATGTGGAATTCTGTTCGCACACAAGCTCCAAGCAGTTTGAACCCTGAGCGTACGTTCACTCTCCGAAGCCAGATCACTAAGCCGGGAGTTACTGTGGCTGAGATGAAAGAGCTTCTTGCGCCACTTATCAAAGATCTAAATGATGTGGGAATTGCATTATCAAATCCGGAGCCAAAGTTCTGGAAGACATACGCCGAGTTTGGGACCATTCCTGGTGGGCCATCTGGATCCACGAGTAGTGGCCGGTTTGGATCTCGCCTTATACCGCGGTCTAATTTCGAGGATCCTAAATCGAAATCGTTTCTGGAAACAATGTCATCGATCCGCTCCTTCGCCGAAGAGGGTGGCTACAACTTCCACTCCGTAGACTTTGCGCCGACCTACGAAACTGCAGGCTACCCAGGTTACACTTCCGCCGTCTCGCCACATCTTCGCAATGCCGCCATGCATATGACAGGCTTCGATAATACACGGTATACTCCAGAGCTCACAGATGAGGAGTGGAAGGCATCATATGCACGCCTTAATTCGTTTGTGCAAAAGTGGCGCGATGCGAGTCCTGGCAGTGGTGCTTATATGAATGAGGCCGACACCGAAGAACCAAATTTCCGATACAGCTTCTATGGCCGCCACTACGACAGACTGTTAAAAATTAAGGGGCAACGAGATCCGTGGAATGTTTTCTACGCAGTCACGGCTGTAGGTAGCGAAGGATGGAAAGTTGAGGGCACGAGGGGATTGCCAACGCAGCAAGGACGGCTGTGTAGGATCAACGAGTAGAATGAGGAAGAGTATTTTCGGCTCCCTCTCTCCGACTGTGTTCAAAACAACCTTCCGATACATCCAGTTGTGTCATAATGACTGTCAATGTACTTTACTCGGATATGTGACCCTTTTGCTGCATGGATGTCATCTTGATCCCAGTTGTAAGACCCTATTGGATAAATCGTGAACATTCTGGCGCTCAGAAATGGCCTTGATGACAATCAAAGCCAATCGACGCTTCCCTCGGAGAATGTAAGTGTTTCTCAAATACAATGAAACACAGATAATAATTTCTGAACGGTATCTACCCTCAGCAGGTCTTACCATCTACTTCATGCCTGCAACCAGGCCGGATGCGGCCATTTGCCCAACTCTCGACTTGCGTTTAGGTCTGTAATTGACATCGTCCTCAAGCCAATCGTCGTCATCCTCATCCTGTTCAATCCTCCTCTTTCTCTTTCGACATCTTGAGACGCTTTCCAGATCTTCAGCAGTTCTGCTACTGCGAATGTTTCGTCTACTAGAATCCTGATGTGTTGGTGTAATTGCGGTCTTCCCATAGTGTTTCTTGCTAGTGCAAAGCCGCTCGACTGAAAATGAGATGGGATGCTCAACCTTACTCATCCCAGAATATCGCTTGGATGGATGACTAGATCTGAGCTTATGAGAGCTATCCTTTGTGGCTTGCTGAGAACATGGTGATTTCCAGGTGGTCTGAGTGCGTGGGGATTTGACGACTTGGGGTGGCCGGCAAGGTCGTAAAATCCTCTTCGTTTTGGAGGGCATCATCTCGTCTCCCCCCTCGTGATTAGTGCGTTGACGCTTCTTGCCTTTCATCTCAATATTTCTGCTGCCTTGATCGAATGTTGGGGTAGAAATAGGAGATCCCACACGACTAGTGGAGTATCCAGAATCAATAGAGCGACTCCCCTGTTGCTTTCGCCGCCCATTCAATTGTGTAGGGTCACAGGGCTCAGGCTTCGTAGGGCTATTCTGCAACATTTTAGTTGCGCTGATATCAGATCTCTTCCCTTTCAACCTAATGTCCATCTCTGCCGCCTTTCGCGCTCGCTCATGGCGTGCCCTTTTCCTGGCACGCTCATTTGCAGCCCGCATCTCCGCATGTTTTTGTTGTTCGAGGTCCTGGTTGTATTTCATCACCGCATCACGACTATACTTCCCAGCGATAATTGCTAGTAGCTCCCGCCTCTTGTAATACTTGTTAGTGTCAAGCGGTGTGTGCTTCAAAATGGCCTCGTCGCGTAGCTGTGCAGCATCCAGGTGCTCAAGCTTGCAGTACTTCTCACTGAATGCCTCATCACTGATAATCAAAACCCTAACTAGGTAAGCTTTTTCGTCCGATTCGAAGTCCAAACGGCGCTTATCTGCTTCTGAACGTAAAACTTCTTTACTCAAGGCTTCGTATTCCTCAGGAGTTTTCCGACTCTGGGGCTGGGGTTTGCCACTAAATCTCGTGGCCCAAAGGTCATGGCGATTCGAGTAAGAAAGGCCCCCAAAGCGACCCTGCTGTGAGTGAAGCTTGGAAGTGGAAACATCATCATTTGTGAATGTTCCATCCTCTTGGCCTTTCGGCTTAGAACGTGGCTCATTAGGACCCTTGAGAATATTTGTGACCGGCCCAAGTGTGTAATAGGGTGCCTTGGAATGCTTGGGTTGCTTCCATGGCGAGTAGCACATGGGCAGGCTTGGTGGCTCATAATTTTTGAACCCCCGTGGCCAGTGTGCTTGTGCAACCTCGATAGCTTTGTGGTGGGTCGTGCGCCCAGTGATATCAGGAGGTGAAGAAGCTATGCTTCGCTCCTTTGTATCACCATGGGTCTCTTTATTACGATCAAGCAGACGTAACAAATTGGAAGGTGTTGGCCGATAATTAGGTTGATTGTGTGGGTCCCAACGGTCGTTGGGGTTGAAATACGGCATATGATCACGAAGAGCAGGGGGACACTTATCGTTGCGCTGCCGTTTGAGGTCCCAATAAGATCGAATATGAGTGCCATTGCAGCGAACACCCATAGGCGAATCCAAAGACTTACAGACAGAAGGATAAGACGCAACCTGGTCGTCTTTTAGCGAGGTTGATTAAGGAATGGCACATAAGAAGTACTCACATTACGATGCTAGGTCACATAACAGGGTGGATTAGATGTAGCCACTCGGGTAGGCTTAGAGTACGTGGTCTGGCCACCTGCAAAAGGTGATTGAGGAGGGTGGTACGATTCGGAAGTGTGGTTATTCGCACCTGCCGCCGGAGTGGATGAATTGGTAGGCATGCTATGTGTGGGAGTAGCGTCCTTGCGTGTCTCTACGACAGTAGAATGAAGGAATGGAAACATCTTGCTTTCAAAAAGGTGAATGGTATTCAATATACTTTCGGCCTCGCCGTGGAATTCTATATATGGCTGCAAGAGAATTCACGTGTGAAAGTGCTGTTTGCAGACGCAAAAGGTTGAGTTGAAAGGCAGAGGTTGATAATAGGAACGACCATTGCCAGTGGCGGATGAAAGACTTCTGTGACTTGCTTGGGGTCATGCGAATTTCAGTTCTTGGGCGTGTGTGAAAGTCAGGAAATGGTCACGTGCGATAAAAGGCCAGCCGAGCTGTGAAAGTGAAATGGTATCAAGGGCAACTATGATTTGGTCGGCGTAAAATCGTTACCGATTAGTGTTGTAGTTGGTAGTAACTAGGATAATGAGAAGTTTATGAAACTTGCATGACAAGCATTGAATTGCTTTATCATGTGTTCGAAGTATCAATTCACACAATAACATTGTCAACCCACAAAACCATGAAATACTCTGGCTGTTGACCTGGCACGATGACGCCGCAATGCCTTCAGAACTGCACATCTAACGAAGCAATTTGTAATAAAAACCAGCTCCCAGCCCGTCAAAGTCTTAGCACAAGATTGGTGTGACTCTAAAAGACCATTATTTTGCCATTGTTTTTTGTGTAGATGACCTTCCGCTCCCATTCACCATGAATTCCATCACATGCATCCGCGTTCCCAATTAAATCATGCTCAGGCACCAGCGCGTCGTCCTGTGGTGTTCGAATTCCAGACTCTTGTTGTTCAGCCTTTTGTTTCGCTCTGAAAGCAGCACCCGCCAGTCTCAGCCTAAGTTGCCAATCAGTGAGCACTTCACCCTCTTCCAACAACTCCCTCAAGCGGAGTTCATTTTCTAGTTGAAAACGCGTCATATCATTCCATTTCTCTCCAGCTGCTAGATTGCTCCCGAGCTGGTAATATATCAGCTCGGCGAGGACAGGCTTGATGACTGATGTAGTGGCAAAGCGGTGGGTATCGCAGAATTGCTGGAATTGGGCAGGATTGAGGAGATCCAGTGCTGCTGTGATGAGGCAGTTTACTGGTAGTGCTCGGATCTGGGTGAGTACTTGGCAAGACATTTTTATTGTTGTGAGGTTTTAGTCTTGCAGAGACTTCGAAGGGTGTTTATGGGAATAACTCGTTTTGTCTTGTATGATGCTTATCGCGAGACGTAATGAGACTTGAACATTTAACGTAGAAATACGTACCTTTTGAGTAGAAAGATGGTCTCAATGCGTGGATGCGGCATAATATTGGGTGATTTTACAGAACACTGTACCAAAGATGAGGCTTGTTTGTACCAACTTATCAAGACCACATTATGTGAAGAACTATGCCTCTTGAATACATGGTATTGAATTGGACAAGTCAGAGTAAAACTATTTGAGAGCTAGATAGAGATGCCCATCTTGATTTACTATTAGTTGTTTCGTTGACGCACAGGTATACTATGCTTTGAAGTCTCGCTCTCGAAGAGTGGTACGGCTCGAAGCTAGCTGCATTGTTACTCTGAAAATCTTCTACATAGACTTAAGCCAAATTAATGTTGTGTAACTTGGGGGTTCTTGTTCGTTAACACAGCATAGTATAGTGAGCCTCAGGCGTGTTCTCGAAGTCAAGTACCAGCACCGCATTATAGGGCAGATTAAGCAAATCCAAGAATAGTCCACAGATCAGGGCGTGAGCTTACTCGGAAATTGACAACAGTTTTTATTCTGTTATGACAAAACATTCAGATTTACTGGCAAGGAAGGTCTACCAGAAACTCGCCATTAATCTTATTTTTTAGAAGGATTCGATGGATGGTTGAGAGACGCCCGTGCCATAGTTGTGGATCTGTTGACATCCACATAAGACAGTAAAACACTTGGAACCTGCGAGAGTTACCAACCCCAGCGGAAAATTCCGCTGTATTTGTAAACTCTCATTGTATCTTTTTGAGCATCTTGTCTTCCAAGTCCTTGGCTCGAACAGTCTCTCTTCTAATGCAAGCCAGCGCAATGTGAAAAGTCCGCCCGAACCTTCAGCGTCGCATAAATAAGATTATATGGAGATGTCTTTCCATCGAAACGTTAAGATGTTTTAAGTTTTTGACTAATCGAACTGCTTTGTCTTGGTCATGGATGATGAATCGGCCCGGTCAAACCTTCCACCGGTGACCTCAGTGTTTGACCTGTTTGCATCTGTGACAGGCTAACTTTCTGGCCAGACAGCGACATCGACACTGCGCATGACACAGTCAGCGTCTCTTTTACCATTCTATACTACCATCTCTTACCTCGCAGACACCTCCGCGAATCCATACCGCACCTCACAACTCGGCGAACATACCTTAGCCCCCAAAAGTGCTCCGACCGGCGGTGACCTCCGCATCTCGACTTGAATAGAAACGCACAAGATACAAAGGAGACAAGATGGGTGGATACTTGTCAACATTCACAAAGTTGATCTGGGCAAAGAAGGAAATCAGAATATTAATTCTGGGGCTTGTGAGAGCTAATGCCTGAGTTAGAGACGCGAGAGCACGAAGCTGATTACAAATGTAGGATAATGCAGGCAAAACAACATTATTGTACAGATTGAAGGTATGTCCTAGTCGATAGCGGAGATCCAGGTGCTCAAAATGCGAGAGAAGGACTGGACGAGAAAGGCCCGTTCGAGTGCATGAATGCTAACAACTATCCAGATTGGAGAAGTAGTCACAACAATACCAACAATAGGCTTCAATGTCGAATCAGTAACATACAAGAACCTTAATTTCAACGTCTGGGTACGTCTCCGTCTCTCTTTCCATCCCTGTTCGGCCCTTCGCACGTTGCGCACTTACATTCTCCGCCTCCACCACTAACACCACCTCCAGGACTTGGGTGGCCAAACCTCGATCCGCCCTTACTGGCGCTGCTACTACGCCAATACGGCCGCCGTAATCTTCGTCATAGATTCCACCGACATTGAGCGCCTTACAACCGCTTCGGAAGAACTCCGCGCCATGCTCAACGAAGAAGAGCTGCGCGACGCCGCGCTGCTCGTGTTCGCAAATAAACAAGACCAGCCTGGTGCAAAAGGCGCGGGAGAAATAAGCGAAGCGCTGAAGCTGGGCGAGCTAAAGGATCGGAATTGGAGCATTGTTGCATGTAGTGCGGTTGATGGGCGGGGCGTGCAGGAGGGAATGGACTGGCTGGTTGGGAATGTTGGGGAGCAGAATTAGCTGGTGGACACGAGCAATGGTGTGCAAACAGGGCAAGGGATGTGGATAATATATACCAGCATGGTGGCGTTTTGGCGCTCGGTTTTTGTAGATACTGGGACGCATGGATGAGATGATTCTCGCACCGTCAATTGTATATCCTGACAAAGGGACAAAACTTTTGGTGTTGTGTAATCCTGATATCATGGAGCACAGAGTATGTGATCAGGAATGTCTCTCCACTAAAAGATGATGAACATTGACAAGGGGGGCTAGTCTTTCGACCAGTCTCACACACCACCCAACACAAGGATGAATACGACGCAACATTCGACTAAACGTATTTCAATTCTGGAAAGCACATTGTCCTAAAACTGTGCCCAGACATTGCAACAGTGAACATGTACACAAAAACCTCCGCCATCCCTAGCAGTATTACAACAAGCGGTATCAATTTAGTAAAACAAGGGCGCCTTTCCCCTTAGTAGAACAATTGGAAAAAATGATTCCCGAAACATAAAACGCCTTGATCATTCTTTTCTTTGACATAGAAAAAAAAGGTCGGAAACTAAAAATAAAAAGAGCGGAAAAAATAAACCACCGGGATCCTCTTTCATGGAAAGAATGAGGAAACATGCAGAGAAAAGGAAAAAGAAGAATGCATTTTTAGCCAGAGAAAAACAAAATAACGCCGTCGCTAACGCAAGATTCAGGTTAACGTTTTCGAGAGGTAAAAGAGAGGGAAGGAGGAAGAATAAAATGAAGATCAAACCGCCTATGCTTTTTGGTTGGGGTTCGCAGAACATACTAAAGGGAGGATTACAGTTTCGATGCTTGGAATATGGGGGAGGGAAAGAAAAATAGCTGGCTAGGAAGAACTTTTTCGTTCTCCTGTTCTCTAGATGCTGGAGGAGAAAATGTCCATGAGAAAACGCTATGCAAATGACCTTCAAATGTTCCGTTGTCTTAGCGTCGCTGCATGACAATCTTTGCGTCTTCGTTGCGCAGAAAGTCAAAGACGCCGCCATTTAATCTTTGAAGGCCCTCTTTGAAGAGGTCCTCGCTTCCCTCGGTGTTGGTCATGACTCGAAATGCCATGCACAGTAAGTCCTCTGGGCATAGGCCTTCAATTGTGCTCATGTTCTTCCACTTAAGTCGCATGATCCTGAGATCATTCATGGCAAGGAGCCGGTCCACTAACCCGTTTGGATTAACGCCGGGTTGGACGGCGAGCGAGTGTCGTAGCGCGGTGATGGCATGACGCTCGTTTAGCCATGCAGTAAGGATCTTTGAAATAAGATCAAAGTGCGGGCCGAGGTCGCGTTCGAAGAGAGCTGCGCCGTGACACCAGAGCCTGTGCAGGTGCTGCAGTAATGAAGGCTCATCAGGCGGGGCGCTGGATTTGGGATAGAAGAATGTGAAGAGGCCGGCTGTTACTTCGAATTGGAGAAGTCGGATCTCAGCGTTCGTTAATGATGGTTGTCTGTGTACTGGTGGAGGGGCTTGGACGATGTGAGGTGCCTCTGTTGCTTGGCTCTTGAGGATCGGCTGGTGATGAACAGGATGTTGAGGGCCCGGGACTTGATGGGTCGGTGGAATATGACTAGCTGGTGCGGGAGCAGGAGCATTGTGTGTTGGTACAATTTGCATGCCGTATGCGGGTGCACTTTGAACGGCTGGCGGAGGCGCGATCTGCGCGTGAGGTGCTGTGGGTGGTTGATTAGTTGCGGCCTGCGCAAGAGGAGTACTAGATCTGCTGGTAGGATGAGGCGCGAGAGAACGGTTGTAATGATGAGCGGAGGGAGTTCCAGCTCGACTCGAAGGTCGATGTGGAGGTTGCTGTTGAGCTGGAATGTGAGGCGGAGAAAGAATGTGAGTAAGTGGTGAAGCCTGTGATGGCAGATGTGGTTGAGCCAAGTGCAAAGCTTGACTCGTGGCTTGTTGCGGGACCTGCGATTGCGGCTGTGGAGCAATGTGAGCATGATGAATGTGCTGAACTGCTGGAGACTCCCGACTACCCACACCATTGGGTCCGCTAGCGGTAACGGGTGACTTCACGATTTGATAGCCTGGTGCGGCAGGACTCGCAGTACTCAGAGGCGGTACAGAGCGGGGATCTTGAGCATTGTGCACTGCAGTGGAGCTACGCGAAGCCGGCTCGTAAGGGCTAGTGTAGCTGGGAGCCTCACGATGGTTTTGTGCCGGCGATGCGTGCTGCGGTTCTCTCGACGGCGCTCGTGGAGATTCTCGTCTCGAGTCACGACCAGGCGGTGATGTATTTACCGCGGTGAAGCTACTAGGATTGACAGCAGTGAAGGCGCCTGATGCAGGCGACTGTACAGCTCCAGGGGGTCTTGAGACGCCGTTGAGCTCATTGCTGGCCAGGGGGCTGAGGTGAATCCGGTTAGGTTCTTGACCAGAGCCTGGCGGTGGCGACAGATGATGGGCATGACTTGGAAGCGGCGGAATATTCTCGGTGCTGCCTAGGCCGGCAGGATACAAAGATTTGAGGGATCTCCTGGGACTACCCTTCCGGCTAAGAGGCATAGTGCTGGTGCTGTATTGACGCTTGGCAGGCGAGCCATATTGCTCCTCGCCATCTGAAACCGACATGTGGGCAGAACTTTTGCGCTTTTTCAAATTGATGGGTTTTACGTCAATCTCAGCGCCAGCAGATGCATCACGCCCTGGCGGTGTGAGCGACTGTGGTGTCCCACGTGGTGACTACATATTGGTTAGAACGCCAGTCTAATTCGATATGACGTAAAAGTTGGTACACTTACACCGGCATCGCCATCAATGTCAGCAAGAGTGTCATACTCGTTTGCACCTGATGGCCTCTTGAGCTTCATATTGCGGATGTAGTAGCAAGCCTTGATGATGATCCATCTGTGCAGATGTATCTTTAGACTGCACCTGGTTAGCGGGAGGTCAAGAGCAGTCACGTGCATCAACTTACATGTCTTTATGTTCGGTCTCCTCATAGAAGAGATCTTTATTGTACGTCTTCTTGGATGGATCCGGCGTCAGAAGGCAAGTGCGGTCTGCATCCTTGCCCCAGATAGCGGGTCCGTAAGTGGCCAGTAGCTCCTCGAGTTCCTTATCCAGCGAACGTGGGTCCGCTGCAAAATCAAGTAGCGCATCTCTTTCCTTGGGCAGCTCCTTGCTCAGCTTGGTGACCTCACTGGACAGCTTGCGATAATCCGGGTTGTCGAATTTGGGAATGCCACGGTTGGTGGTTGAGCTGGAGGCGGACAGGCCCAGGCCCAGACACTCTGTTACCTCGCGTATCGTTGGATTGTGCGAACTGAAGACGGAAATCCACCGGGCGCGGTCCCACCGCCGGACGCCGTGCTCCAGATCCAAGGCCAAATTGTCCTTGGAGCTCATGGCGACAGATGCATGAGGGTCAACGGGGCAGACAAGATGACGATGGAGGGAGATGGAGATGGAGATGGGATGGGATGGTGCGAGCTAGAACGTGGATCAATGTGTTGGGGTGATGTGCTCTCGGCAAGGTAAAAGGAGTACGTTCCACTAGCCGTGCTTGGACAAAGTTTCTTATTGCAAGAAAGTTTTGTCCAGTCTCAGACGCCGATCGTACTACACCAATAGAAACACTACGAGCTGCGCAGGAGCAGCAGCAGCCGCCGCAATCGATCAGGTGAGGGGCGGCAACGGCGGCAGCGATGTGGCAAAGCTGATGATGATGCTCGCGGTGGTGATGCTGATGGCGGAGATGATGGCGACGATGATGACAGGTGGTGGTGGTGGCAGCGTCGTGTAAGAGAGGCGGGCGGTAGGGTGCGTCGAAAAGATACCCAGAAAGAGCAGCTCAATGGCAATCTGGCAGGGGCGCATAATACTTCGTACGCGTCCCAGATGCGAGAGATTGACTCGCGCCAATATTTCGCTCAAGTTGTAATCATAGTACCGGCATGTTGCGATTGGACGGGGGGTTGGAGTGGGTCCACAGCTGGGCCC
The DNA here is from genome assembly GCA_020747015.1 of Pyrenochaeta sp. MPI-SDFR-AT-0127. Lineage (NCBI taxonomy): Eukaryota > Fungi > Ascomycota > Dothideomycetes > Pleosporales > Cucurbitariaceae > Pyrenochaeta > Pyrenochaeta sp. MPI-SDFR-AT-0127. The sequence continues at coordinate 33,024 of JAGTJM010000092.1, read as the reverse complement.
CCCTCCCCCCCCCTTGCTTCTTCGTGTGTACGACGCTTGTGATTATTTGCTATTATGCTGTCATGTACCGTATCTAATCTCGCAGCCAATGTCGCGACTAGGAGTTATGCTAGCTTATCCTTTGTGGGCCAAAACATCCGAACACTTTTGTCGATTTCAGCATTAGCCGCTGCTTGCAATCAGCGAATAAGCGAGGCTATTACTCTTTGGTAAAGGCATGTTACTCGCCTTCAGTGTGCCGGGTCTACCCATCTATGACGCGCTTGTCCTGTGTTTGACCTCTCACTCGCGTACCGTGGAATCTACTCGCTGTGGTCTGACGCCGGCCTGATCTTCCCGATTTATCCATTGCTTTGCTGCTGCTGTGAATGGCCCTGCGCCCAAGGTAGGAGTGCGACATGGCGCAATGTCACGCCCCCCCCAGCCATAACGATAACACGACTTGCATTAATATCCCCTTCGAGTGTGTAAGGCGATCGGTCACATTAAATTTCTCTGGTGGCGGTCGTAATCACCGTCTGTGCTCTCGGATATACTTTCGATGTTACGACTACGCGGCGAGTTCCACTCTAATATTGGAACTTGGCATTAGAGAGATTTGACTAGCAGGATTAGTATGCCACACGCCCCCTTGGCAGCTGCATGTTACATTAAGCGAAGGGTTTTGTCATCCAAACTCAACAGAAAACTATGACTTTCAACGCCCGCCCTATCCAGGCACTCGAGGCTGAGCAGGCCCGCTAACGTCAACACTACATGTGCTTGTCCATCGCCGGCGTCATGCGCCGTGAGCGTTGGAACATGCCAACGCTATGCGGCCATAGCACCCAGGCTAGCGTAATCCTACAATCCTGGAACATGATGAAATACATGAAACGCCAACGGCTGACCATCCGAATGCGAGCGAGCTCCAAATTCGGAAAATAACCCACAGTATCGCCGTGCCTGATCCTCGGCATCACTGAGGCTCCATAACACCATGCAAAGTCAAATACACACTACCCGTACACTGTACAATCTGACCGAGACGAAGGAAAAAAGGCTACTGGCCAACATACCATAACCGTCCACGCCCATCCTCCTCTTCATCCTTCCGGAACATGTCCAAATGCTCGCTTAGCCATTCCATCAGCCCCGTGAACTCGATGCTCTTCCACTGCATCTCCACGGCATATTTGTCTCCTGCAAGCACCACAATAGCTTGTCGTAAAAGCTCGTCTCTGTTGACTATTAGGTTCGGCCCGAGACCAAAGCCTTGGCCAATGTCCTGGAAAGTCGCCATAAGTGTTTCCGTCGCGCCCATAAGAGTACGGTGTTGTGTAATACGACGCTTGATTTCGGCGGTTGAGTCACCTTCCGCCCGCCAACCTGCACATGATGAGTAAGTGAAACGGGAAAATAGACACATAGAGAACAATCAGCGCACATACGTTTCTCCGCTCGTTCGAGCGCTGCCAGATGCCGCTTGAGCTCAATCCAGGTCAGGAATGCTCGCTCTCTAGCAATGAAAGCTGGAATGTCCTCCACAATTTTGTCGTGATCCGCTCTCATGCCTTCTCGCCACGCCTTTTCGAGGCAATTGAGTAGACTTTCTTCATCGAACTGTATACCCGCTTCATCCCTGTAGATATATGCACGTAAAGCTCGCAAATTGTCGTAGTCCAAACCGCGGTAAGGTATGCTGTTGTTTGGCTGAGGAATTTCTTCCGAAGCCGCATCATCGGAGCGGAAGCCTGCAACTAGGTTTGCAATCTCTACGCATATTTCCCGGTCGGCAATCGTTTGGTCTGCATTTACAAGTTGTTGTTGTACAGTTGCTTTGCTTTCTGGGGGCTGTGAAGGAGCCCATGATGCACTCGCCTCTCTTGATACATGCGTCTCGCTCGCGAATCGATTCCAGAGTCCATCAACAACACTTTGAGGTTGCGGTGCGATCTGCATTTGATGTGTAGCCGCATTGTAGGCATTGGTGCCGCCATGGAGAGCTGAAAATCCAGCTCCTTCATAAGGACCCACTACAGGGCTTTCACCTGATTCGGGAGGTGTAAGCATCGCCGAGGAAGACATTGGACTACCACGCGATCCCGTATCAGTCTCGTGTAAGACTGAATTCGGGGCAAGCGCAACGAATGATGCAGGTGCCGTGCCATCATTCTGACCAGAAAATTCTGCCTCAGCCCGCGCCTGGCGATTCTCTGCTTTCTTCCTCCTTTCGCGGTCTAAGCGCTCACGTGCAAGGATAACATTGCATGCTTTTAGGCCTATCCACCAATGCAGGAGCTTGTGGATTCTGAAACATACTCATCAGCAGTTTTCTAGATATCGCCGGCACACCATTGTCCTCTTCGTAGTTGACTTTGGTTCGCACTGGCACTTACAACTCTTTATCGTCTTCGTTCTCAAAATACAGATCTCTCGTATAGACACCCTCTTCAACACCGGGCTCATTCGCCGTGATCAAATGCTCCCGGTCTCCCACTCTCCCCCAAACCAATGCACCGTGCTTCTCAAGCAAGCCATTGACCTCCTCTTTCAGGCTCCCCTCTTCGCCTAAGAACTTCATCAACTCATCCGACTCTTTCGGTAGCTTTGCGACCGCATCGCCCATGTCGGCAACCAACTCGCGCACTAGCGCAGACTCAAAGTTGGTCTTACCGCGTTTGTTGGAGGACCATTTGGCGCGCAAACCGAGCCGCTCAATAAGCTCGTGCATTCGCACTTTTGATCTGTTCTTCATGATATCGAGCCAGTCTTTCGACGTCGCATAAGTGATTGAAGTGCCGTCCATGGCGGGCGTACTGCATGCATGAATGGCGAAAACTCGCCAATTGGGCCAGATTCGAGGAACTAGAGTTGTTCACAATTGCCTTCTTTTCGTGAAAGCAACTTCAGAAATACTGCCGATATAGGAATGCGGAAGTCATGTGTGGTGCCGATTCTGTTCGGTATAATTCCGCGCAGCTGTCGACGGCGAGATAAGTCGAGAGGGGCAAATCAGACAGTCGGGGAAGCATGTACGTGAGCACAAAGGCTGCGCTAACGCAGAGAGAAGGACCTCGGAGATGGAAATAGAACACAATGGGTAGTGACGACACTGAGGAAGAAACCATGGTGTTGCGCTGTGAAGGTTTCGCGTACAAAAGTGCATGGACGCCAGGCCCAGAGTAGCAGGCGGCACCAAGGGGCAATAATTGCCGATTGGATAATCCGCATCATTGACTTACACAAAACCTTGTGCAGCCACGCAGATTACCTTTCGGGGCCACGGCAGTGCTCCCCGTTTCTTCGGCCAATACCAGCTTGCAAGAAGGAGGCGACATACCGAAAGATTTTCATTTACTCGGTACACATTGTTCTAGCTCATCGTTGTTGTGCAATTTCGATAGCCTTTCGCTCGCGACGCCTATCGGCTGATAGTGCGCCTCCCACTCAGGACTAAAAAAAGGAGAAAGTGAACAAGAGCCAACAGAACGTGTACGAATTGTACTTAAGATTAGCAGTCGTGGTGAAATGACCATGTTACTGAGATGAGTGCCATTGAAATTGATAGGTCTGGTTACGCAAATACACATGTTTGCATCGTGTACCACATTATTCGAAACCGAGGCCGCGAACGAACAGGACCTAACAAGTGTCAAGTGTACATTTCGGTCAAAGCCATATGCAGGTATGGCCTCAGTGGCGTCTCTACGGAACGTCGCGACTGATTTGGAGGAAAGCCGCGATCATCGTTGAAGACAGTGAAACCAACTAGATGCTACACCCCTGTGGCGCAGGACCAGGCGGCCGACTCAGGGCTGCGAGCTCGACGTCGAGCTTTGCATAGGAATCGTCCATCCAGATTGAAGATTGAGCAAGCGTAACTTGCAGTCGGTCAAACGCGGTCTCCGACCCCTTGCGAGTTACGACTGCCTTCTTCGTGCCATCAGCTAGCTGATAGGTTAATCGCCACGTCTTGGTTGCTGCTAGTATGGTGGCAATAGGGGATATCGCTTCGGCATCTTCGTGTAACAAGCCGAGCAAGCCACTGAAAGACTTGCACTCATCAATTGTGTGTACGAATTCGTAATCCAATCCATCGACGTTTACAGACCAGATAATGTACACGCGCGAAGCTTGCTCATCAGTAAGGTCAAGAGGGATGCTGGCATGTACAAGACCCTCTGAATTTCGAATTAGATGAGCCTCCTCAGCAACATTTGAAGAGACAGGGTGGCATTCCTGGTCGCGTGAAGTGGAACCTGGAATATTCGGTCGCTGTTTTGGTGGGATCCTTTCCTTGTCGAACTCTGAAGGTTTCTGATTTGATAATTCAAATCCTGGCAAGCTTTGGCGACTTCCACTGCGCCATCGCTGCTTGCTTCGCACACTTTCTTGAGAGTTGTCTCTATTTCTATTCACATCCCTCGTGTTGCCTTCGGTCGACGGCAATAGAGGTGCTTCTTTGGCGATGTAGAAAGGAGCAGTGAGAGCGGAGCAAATACCTGAGTCTAATCTTGGTCGCTTTCTTGCACGGCGTTCAATTTTGAATAGCTCGACTGGACTCAAAACGGCTCGGACGGCATCAAGCGTCCCGGTCGCCCGACTTGTGTCCTGGAGCGATAATAACATGATGTTGTTGCAAAACCTGTCACCTCTTCCAGCATTGAGGTGCTCGTAGGGTCGATAGATTCGAAGTCCAGGCAAACGTGGATCGCTAACTTGAGGTATCATGATGCAAAACACTAAGGTAAGAAGTTAGTTTCCGGCTTGTATCTGACTCGTACGTTTGCACTCACTTCCAGCTTCATCATCACCATCAAGGGGCATAATGACAAGTTTCTATCTATTGTCAGCCCATCGTTCCGGCACATGGTGATGGCCAATAGGCATCGTGGTTTCTGCAGTGAGGGTCACGGAGCAAAGTCACCATATCTGACTTACCGAATCTTGAGCAAATTGGATTTCACGCAGGGCTATGACAGTCGAGTTAGGGCCAACGCAGCCTCGGCAAACTGCATCTCGTGTCTGTCCATGGGTATCACCAACAGTGGGTGGGAAAAGCGCAACTCGGATCTCGAGCTTGGTCTTCAAGTCGTTAAAAGAAGGCAATTCTCTGAATGATTCACTATGCCTCTCTGGAGCAAGATAACCTATCCAGACTCCGGTCGAGTAGAGCTTATTAGCAGAGTAGAAATGGCCTCTAGGCTGACGATGAGTGTTGAAGCAGTCGAATAGAGTTGGAACAGATGCTATGCACGTGGATTCAGCACTTGCATCAGCAGCCGCGGATTCGTGATCAGACGAACCGGGCTGGTTGACAGCGACAGCAACCTTTGTTGAAGGTGTTGGGAGCACAGATAACGCTGAGAATGGTACTGGCGACGTCAAACTGCTCGAGGGGTTGCTGCGGCTTCCACGTAGCCGTTTGTTAGGCGTGGATGGGAAATCCTGGCGATGCTTGCCTGGCACAGGAGCAGGGTAGTCGATGTGGTCCGTTCGATTGTTTTTGGCATTGTAAGTGAGAACTTTCACGTTGTACGATGGTACTACCGTGCGTACTCTTCCTGAGCGGATGCGTGATTCCTGGGGTGACATCTCGGACGGCCATAAAGTGCGTGTCTGGAGCTCTGGCCTCTTTCACGCTGTTGAGTCCTCTGTTGTGCTTCGAAGAGGCGCTTACGCGATTTAGAATGATTACGGCGCTCCTGCTTGGTTCTGATTGGTTACAGTTCTACGCCCCCTAACCACGCCGCAATCCTCATGTGCGTTGTGAAACTTCGGGTCAGACGCTGCCCTCTGGATGGCGGAGGCTTTTTGTCCAATATCCAAGGACACTAATATTGACGCCGGTTCGCAGCCAAGTCGCAACAAGGTGATGAAACCCTATGAAAAGGACGATGGCTTAACGCAAAGCGATACCTAAAACGAATCGTAGCATCAAGCGATGACAACATCCGGGAACCATGTAAAGTCAATTTCCTTGCGGACTTATGGCAAGGGACAAGAAAAGCCTTTTCTCATTGATATAAGACCTATATTCCAGTACAAGGCCGCTATTAGGCTATCCAAATTATAATTAAGTATGCTCTTTCGTCTTTTGTTCTGCAATGGGGACATCATCTTACCAATGACATCAAATTATCCACCAAAGAGTTTTCATAACATTTGGACGAAGATAGCTCGACAATTAGACCCAATTCAGGTCACTGCGGCCATAGGACAGGCCTCGATGCTCTTCTGAACTCACCTCACCTTAAGAACAGCGCTGTGTAACCAAGCTCTGCAAAGGTTAGTAATGGTACTGTCAAGCAGCAGGCTTAAGAAGCATTCGCGAATAATACTTTGTACGAACCTTCGCGTAATGATAACGGCATGAAGGTACTTTTAACAAATGCAAACCAGGACTCGAAAGTTAAGCTACGACTTCATAATTGTAGGTAGTTGATTACACGCAACATAATATTTTGAACGAAAATGTTCAATCGACCTTAACCATGTGCAGGATCGCCTTAAGCTCATCGTCAAGTTCAAACTCGTTCTCTTCAAGCACCAAGCCCCTCGTCACCAGCTCTGACAAGTCGACCGCTTCCGTTTCATCCAGTGTTGTCTTGAGTTGTCTGGCGCGCTCCGTGACATCCTCGATCTTCACTATGCCCTTGACCAATTCATCGACTAGAGCTCCAGGAACTCCAATCTGTATGCTTCGATATGGTAGCTTTTCCAGTCGCACAGTTCGCTCAGGGTCCCATTGCACCCTCACGCTCGCCGGCTTCTCTCTTTTCTCGCGCCTCGCTTTGGCTCCACTATCGGGCTGATCCTCACTATGCGAAGACGCCACCACGCTCTTTCTCAGCAATCCAAGGAACGCTTCTCTTTCAATACTTAGCGCGAGGATGTGCGCCTGCCCAGGGTCTTTGTACGAGTATCCGCTGCGGTATAACATCCATGCCCAAGAAGGCTTGAGCCATGTCATACGGGAAGTGCTGAATTTGGATGAGGCATCGAGTCTCTGGTGCTGCACAGCAGCTGTCGCAATCTCGGTCTTGTATGCTTGATATAGTGTTATTGTTGTTGGGGTGTAGTGGGCGCGGATTTGGCGGTACGGAATGGCTGGAGTCGTCATTGTGAAAGTACTGTTTGCGGCCTGTTAGGGATTTGCTGAATCCCCAATAGCTATATAGATGCGATGTTGTTACCTTGTATGTCGATTGAGTCATCTCGAGAGCTATGCTCCGCCCTTTTGATTCAGCTGAGGGCGAGCTAGCTAAGAATACCTCGACAATTTGTTCAAACCTCCATGATTGCTGCATTACACTATTTCTGTCTTCACCTGCGTCGAGGAGCTCCAAGCTAATCATGTCTCACAATCGCTACATTTCGTCGGGTGATTGTCGTCGACTAAAACTGGGTTACGTGCGTTACCTTGAGGGTCTAAGCGCAAATCGTAGGTAGGCTAAAAGGCAATCTCACAGGGCTCCTGAACAAGCACCAAGGCCTGTAAAGCTTGTTTGTTGTGACACAAATGCTGGGCAGATCATGGCGCTGGAATTGAATAGGCACCTGTTGTCAGCATGCCCTTTGCACCCTTGCATTATTTTCACAGGAGTGGGGACCCGAATCAAAGCTCTTCTCCATGCCTCGTTCAGGACCTCTCTTCCCACCCTCAGCTCCTCCACCCTTATTCTCATCGACGGCACTATCACTGAAGTGCACTGTGTTGTGAATTAGCCCAACGATGCCACCAGCCACCAGCCACCACATCTCGTATCTCAGGCCACAAATGGGCAATGGCATCCGATTGAGGGCCGAAAGGGCTGCCGCGTTCGTATTTTTAGCTCAGCCTCCACCACCTGATGCGAGAAGCAATGCACCAGAGCTTGACGGGAGCACCATTATGAGCTCATCGCTGGAATCCCCCGTCAGTCTCTCACCACCTCTGCGCTTCGCTGCGCTTCTTCCCAAGGCATCCAAATCTTCCCAGTTGCGCGCTGTTACACCCCGCAGTGTGCCTGACACCGATCACCTGGTTCCGGGGGCCTGTCAGCATTCGGCCGAGTCACGTTTGGCGATCTGCGCAAGGCTGAACGAGTCGTGACACCAACCCTTCCGTGAGCATTGAAAGCGACAAAGAAACGCGCCCTAGCACCACTTCCGATTCCTTGCGGGGCTGCGACTTCCCATCCAGGCGTACCGCTTGCTTCGAGGAAGTCCAGATTGGTATCTGTAAGCGGCTTCTGCTGGAATGGGGTGAGGCTGAAGCGTGTGAACGCACAGGCGGCAAGGCAGCTTCAGCCGCGGGGGTGTAACAAATACCGTGCCGCTTGTTGGACTTTTGTCCCTTCTCGTCTTCATTTTGTTGCTGTTTGGGTGTGTTTTCTTTGGGTTTTTGAGTAGTACGATTTACGGCTATTCTACAACCATCGAAACGACTGGTACTTCGAGCGGCGCATACGATTCATACGCGACCGAACAGCCATGGAAGGAGTACCGTCTCCTCTCCAGATAGGCTCCCCTGCTACCACTAGAAGACCCTCTGAATACTTTGTGCCCTCTGCTCTCCGCGCAGGCTCTCCAGTGGTCGGTGGAACCCCTCCTTCCAATCCCCGGCCACCCCTTGTGCGCAAGAACACATCCGGTAGTTCGAACAGACTTTCTCAGCTTTTTCCGTCCCGACCAGCTTCAGTCGCGTCAATCACTCCTCCCGAAAGTACCCCGACCTCAAGACGAACATCGCATCCCTCACCTCTTGTGCCAGCTGTCGATCCCTCATATCGAGCACCTCGCGCGCCTCCACCTCCATCTTTTCCCGAGGATACCTCCTACAACTCTGGGGAGAATCCGTTCAGTCAACAAGGCGCGACACCTTTGTTGCAGAGTAATAGTGGGACGAAAAGGCTGTTTAATAGACTCAACTCATTACGCAATGGAGGGTCAAGAGGCGGAAACTACAACAAGTTGGAAGATGAGGAGTCAGGGCCACTTGGCCCTCGGTTGAGGGGCGTGCAAGAGGTCGACGAAGGGGTAGGATACGATCTGACTGGACTAGATGGCCTGCCAATGAAGAGATTCGAACCACAACAGAAGCAGATGAGCGCGGCAGATGCAAGGGAACGAGAGCGTCATATGAGCGAGGCCGGCTTTGCCGCCGAGTTTGAAAGGCTCGAGTCACAACTAGGGGCGGGCATGAACTCCGTCATCGAGAAGCCCTTCATCCATACTCCCGCTCAGCCAATGCTAGGGACTGGTGGAGGTCACAAGCGCGGTCTGTCGGCTTCAGAGCTCGCAGATGCTCAGGCAAAAGATGCACAACAGGAAGCAGAGAAGACGGGTGGTATTGTTGCTGTTCCTGACATTCCTGTAGATATCAGCGACTTTGCTGGTGGCGCGGACATCGACACCAGGAGTATCATGACATCCGATACTGGTCTGGCCAAAGATGAAGCCCAGACTAGCTATTTTTTCCCTCCTGGTAAGTACTATTGTTCCTCCATCATGGTATGCACATCTTTGACCATATTGCAGATCCTGATATGCCTGCATGGCGGCCTTTCACAATGGGTTGGCCGTGGATCTCTTTGCTCATCCTGGTCGCGCTGGCTCTCGCAGCTCTACAAGAATTCATCTGTCAAATGTCAATGAAGAAACAGCGAGAGGATCCGAACGGTGGCTTACTAACCTTTGTGAAGGCGGGCGACCTATCTATGACCGTATACTTCACCTGGAAATACGCACCCATCATGTTTTTCGTCTTTTACGGAATCCTCTGGCAGATGACGGACTTTGAGGTCAAGCGTCTGGAGCCATTTTACCAGCTATCGAAAAAAACCGGTGCGACTGCCGGAGAGTCACTAAACATGGACTATCTCACCTTCATGAGCTGGCTAGTGCCACTGAGAGCACTCCGGCACAAGCAGTATGCTGTCATTTACAGCTCGTTGGGTACTCTTATCGCTAGTAGTCTCGTCCCAGTCTTGCAGTCCGCATCCATCAACATGTACCCACCGAAGAGCGAACGTAAAAATGGCACTCAAAAGTCTGTCCGCGTTGACCCGCCGTGGTCAAGGGCTGTCTCAGGATGTCTTGTCGTAGTCGCATTATGTGGTGCAGCACTAATGTTTTCCATGCGTCGGAAAAGTGGGTTGCAATCTGATCCCAAGGGCATCGCTGGCATCGCAGCCATGGCTACCAAGAGTCACATTCTTGCAGACTTCCACGGACTCGATACGGCACCTCTCAACAGAATCCACAAACAGCTCCGCAATCGACGATACATTCTACACAAAAGCTCGCTTTGGCAAGGTGAATACATCCGCAACAGTAAAGATAAAATTCATGAGCATGGTACGGACCCACGACCCTTGATGTTAAGAAAGAGGCTTGGCATTCCCTTTGTCTGCTTTATCATCGCCGTGACAGGTTCCATACCTGTCTTCATGTTTGTTGATGCCGCGGGCGTCGTCACTGAGAAGCTCCCTTTTCTGATGACTGCTCTTGCGACCGTCATTCGTATTCTCTGGAACACCATGAACTGTGATGTCCGCATGCTTCAGCCGTTTTTTATTCTCGCGAAACGGCACGCACCAGCTAAGACCTTAACATTGGACTACGCTGGCACGAACCCTCTATACTTGCCGCTCAAATCGCTTTTCAACCGCCACTACCTCGTGATGTTCGTCGCGTTTGGATCGGTCCTCGCTGAAATCCTGACGGTCTGTGTGTCCTCAATCTCCGTCGACGGCAAGAAGTTTCTCCCCGGCCATGGAGGCGACGATTACGAGTCCGACGACGACGCCAACGATAGACATAACACTGAACAAACATTCCGCAGCTTCTGGTCTTCTTTCGCCCTCACCATGCTCATCCTTCTATACCTTATCACGGTTGCCATCATGACCTACATCAAGCGTTCCCATAAATTTATGCCACGGCAAATAGGCACCATGGCCAGCGTCCTCGCATTCATTCATCAAAGCCGCATGCTGGTGAGCTTTGTGGACACGGAAATGTTTGATGCTGCAAAGATGACAAAACACCTTGAGAAGAGTAAGAAAACATACGCGCTGGGGTGGTTTAATGGGAGAGATGGAGATGACCATTTGGGAATCGATGAAGAGGAGGTTCTCAGCGAGTACAAGTACGGAGTTGACTGGACAAACAGTCGATTGCGCCCAGGACAAATAGGGCAGTGGGACCACTATTAGATGACGCACTCTCAGGGTCACTTTTCTCTTTTGCATACTGATAGGGGCTCATATGGCGTTGATCAAATATTTACGATACCTATACGCCATTTACGTAGCGTTATCAGCATCTTAGACATTGACTTGGTTACAAATGTACAACACAATAATCAACTCCTTATGAACTATCACCAAGATTATTTGCACGTGCGAATCCATAGACCCTGCGTGCGCAAGTCGGTCCTTTTGTCTCATCACGCTGGGCCGATCTTCACCAAGCTTCATACTAACGCGTTTTGCATCATCCTTACAAGTCGTGTATTGTTCCAGAGGTCCTTGAGGGTCTGGCAAGGTTATCCTGCGATCGGCGGCGTTCTCAGCTGCCCGCGTAGCATGGACAAGGGTTCTTGGGAGCCGTCAGCCTCATGTGCCCGGCAGCCTCGCCCACTCACCGGCAACGCCCACTCACCCTCACGCGCGATGAGCGGCCTCGTGCTCGTCGCACGCTCTCACACACGCTGCACACCCTCTCGCAGCTTTCTTCCGCGCGAACCCCTATGAGTGTATAACCTGTCGCAGGCTGTTTACACAGCTGCGACACACATTTCTGGAACCATGGTCCTCCGCCTGTTCGTACCGCCTGGTAAGCTTCAAGATCGCGTCGAGTTTGAAGTATTCGCTGATATAGGTTACAGGGGAAGGGCAGCACAAGATCGTTCCAAAGCGCCCCGATCCGATCGGCGCGAATGCGACGCTCCAGTACTCGATTCTCTCCTCCACCGTCCTTGCTGCAGCATATACGTCTTTCGCCTCGAGATATAGCCAGCGTGTGACTCCCTCTCTATCGATTCCACGGACAGCATTGTTCATACGGTCTTCTGCGAGGTTAGGCTTATGGGCTGGTGCGGTGGGAGCAGCGGTCAACTGGTACTACTACTCTGCCTTCTCAAACGTAGTTGTGTCGCAGAAGAACTCAAAGGTCAAGTCATGGAAGCTTTATAAATGGACAAAGAAGTATACTGTTGAGGATGGTGCTTTGGCTGGTGCAGCTTTGGGACTCGCTGCTTCTGTACCTACACTCTTCATGCGCCGGCCAGCAATACCCCGGTGGACGCGTTGTCTGGGTATGGCCAATATTGGCGCATGTGCTGGCGTGCTGGGTGCTCACGGATACTTTCAGTATACTGGAGAGCGCCAGAAAGCTTACAAACGGCTTGACAGGCGCTTGAAGCGGAGGTCGCTGGAGTTCTGGGCAATATTCTGGGATAAGGAGCTCATGGCGAAGTTTGATCCCATCATTCAGCAGTATGTACGACACAATGGAGTTTGGTACACACACCATCTACCAGATGCGGTATACGAGCAGCCAGACGACTACGGCAGACGGTCAATCAAGAGTAAGAAGACGAAATCACACGCAGAGGCATCTTCACTCACTGCAGAGCTGGAAGATGAACCAGCTTACTATACCCAACCATTCGACTATGCTGAAGATCTTAAACAAATCCACACTGAAACCACACTCGCTAAAATGGAGGAATTGGAGGCGGAGAAAGCGGTATTGCTGGATGAGGCGGAGTACTTGCTTTTCATCAATGCAACAAAAGAGCACGAGTACTGTCATCTGAAGATTATGGATGACGACGAACGTCAGCGGCGCCTCCAGGAAATCCATCTTATAGAAATTGCGTACAACCGCCTGCGCAGTGCAGCTCACGCCATCGACATCAAGCTAGTCAAATGGCGCCTGTCGCTACAGCACAAAGCTATCTTTGAAGCATCAGACTCAGCACATGACCATGTAGTCGACTGGCTACCCCGGTCCGAGACAATTGACTTTTACGCACATAGCCCTACGCTCTCGAAACTAGAGATGGAGAGATTTCAATCGCAAATAGCCGCGGAGGTCAAGAGATTTGAAGAGCTAGTGGAGAACCATATATATCCGAAGGAGCGAAGGGAGAGGTGGAAGAAAGACCTAGAGGATGGGAGGGTACTCTTGAGCGCGGCAGACCACATTGTCTTCGAATTAGAGAGGACGCAGAAAGCTCTTGAACAGGCCGAGACAGTAGTGAAGGATGAAAGCGAACACAAAATCGAGAACCAAGCAACTTTGGCAACAAAACAAGTCAAAGTCGTAGTCGGCGACGCAGAGAGAGCCAGCACACGAGAGCAGAAGATAGATTTAACACCAGACGAGAAACCACACGAGAGAACCCAAGTAGACAAAGAGAAGGCTGCAAAGCCGCCAGGTGGAAGTCTAGAGCCGGACAAGCCGTGAGGTTACAAGTCGGGGATCAGGCCATCATATACACTTCTGGGTCTAATAATCAACACAATGACACCAAATTATACAATGTATGCGCAAGCATTGAAGGCACGTTTAAGTGGCACATCAAAGGAAGGTACACATAGATGTCTTCATCCCACTCTTAATACCCTTTCAGACTCTCGACACCCCTTGCTCGAGATATTGGTATAGGTGTGCTGGGATGCCTCGGTAGAATATACTACACTCTTCACTTTGCATTTGATACTGCTTGTTGGGCTCGTACATTTCCCATGATACCTTTTGAACACTTGCAATGACATCTATAAGCCGTAGTATATATTTCGCAATCCTTTAATGTTCTCTCTGAAGAGTCGTCGCTCTTCCCGCCATACACGACTCGTGAATAAGATGCTGTGGAGGGCGAGTGAAAGACGAAATCACCATAGTAGTGTTATAACGCGCTGTAAATAGCTGACATTGCCCCACGAACATGACGCTCACAGACAGCTTCAAATTGAATTGAATCTCGAAGCAGTCTTTGGACTGTGTACTACTATCCTTCGCCTTCGATACAACGCTGAACTCGTGAATCGCATAGTAGCTATGGAGATGTTCTCCGTAAGCAATGCAATTGATGGCGAACTATTAATTCACACATGGAACTGAAGTAGTTTTGATTGAGCGAGAAAGTACAGAAAATGCTCGAGATCAAATCGTGAGACTATGTTTGAGGGCGTGTTGATGTGATGTCTCAGCATGGTAGTATCATCTCTATACATTATCTCTGCTCGAATGAGGCAATTTTGCGTCGATTTTTCAATTTAAGCTATGTCTATTGGGAATGGTTATCTCATGGCTCGAATTGGTATGTTTTAGAAGGTTAGTTGTGTACACTTCTGGCCATATGGCTATCGTAACTGTGAACATGGAGAGTGAGGACATCTCTCCTGAGGCTATATTGCTAGCTGTTCATTAGACATCTCTCCAGTTATATATTTGAACCTACCTATCTAGATCAGAGTGAGGAAGTTAATTTCTATGAGTATGCTAGATGTATGCTGCCTGTAGGAGCATCGGCCCAGGTTCGTTCAAACTAACGTTGACGATGCATACGAGAAGCACATGCTTTTCGAGAACGAAGAGAGTCGAAAGCTGTTATAGCTGTATCTTCATCGTCGTACTTTAACAAAATATTAGTTGTCCAGTAGAAGTGGGCTATTTTCGGGAAGGACGAAGGGGAGGCAACAGTGGCCCAGGGTCAATACGAATTTCTTCAAAGTATGTCCTTGGTATACCAAAGGCTACTTGCGTTACATTTCCTCGAGTACTGGGCATGCATGTATGTATGCATGGCAAGAGATCAAAGGCTTTCATTTATCCCTTTTGATTATGAAGAAACACCAGCTGATAGTGTTGACCGAATCTCATCAGAGCTCAGAATATCTCACACTCCTGCTCAACAGTTTCTGGGGGGTTTGACTTGGCAAGTACTCATTCTCTGAGCATCTCCAAGATATGTAAGTAAGCAGACCTTGTGGAGACAACCTCGATCAATTTGAATGAGGAAAGATGAATCTTTGTATAGAAGAAAAGAATCGGATAGCTCCTCTTGGGGCGCCAGCGGTTAAGAAGATATCGATGAAGGAAGATAAGAAGACAGTAGTCAGAAGACGATTTGATGAAGAGAAAGCGCAAACGATGTGCAATTCTAGAGATCGTTCAGAATGACGAGAGACATTGAGTGTGTTTCACCTACAGCCTCGGGTGCCTTCCCGCTTACTATACCTTCATATCTCATTCGGAGTTTGTGGTGCCTCGCAAACTCAGCGAGTCTTTATCAAGCTGATCTTGGGAATTACAGCTCCATATTGTAGTAAGCCTCGTTCACCATCTGTGTTGTAGATACACACAAAGCTTACCCATGAGTATTCGTCAAGCGGTGAAGAACCACATTGAAACCCCACAGGTGCCCAGGCGAGAATGGAACGAAGTTTTACGTTGTAGCAAAGTAGCACTTGCACGAAACATGCACCTAGAAATCACCACGTCACGAGACAGTGAAACTAGCGGTCTACTACGCACCTCGTGCATTGTGTGCGGAAAAATCCCCGAAACACATCCTCTTGATCCATACTGCATCTGCACGCCCGTTAGCTTCAAGTCCGTCATCTACTCTCGCGTGGCCGAAGAACGCAGAGCAATACTCTAGACGTTGTGGAGCACCACCCCCTCGCCCCCTCATCATGCCGTGCTGCTGGACTGCAGGCTAAGTGGACTCGAGAGATGAGAAAGGGCTCCACTGGGTTTTAAATTCTCCGACGCGGCTACGCATGCCGTGCAACGAAGGACTCGAGGGAGGAGATATTTCGGGCGCGCCTACGGGCGGTGGGGCTGAACGGGGACGGAACTTTTGAGCATGGCTGCGATGTTGGTGCGGAGCTTGCATGAAGAAGAAGGGGCGGATATGCATGTACGTGTTGGAGGTTCCAGACTCTGAGATTACGGGCTCGTTGTTTGCTTCATAGACGGGTGATCGATGCGTCGAGTAGGCTGTAGCTATGCGGAAAGTATACAGCCATACTTGTGCGTCTGCATTGCCGTCGTCAAATAGGAAGACAGGTTGGAAGGCACAAGAATCGCATAGGGAGGTGTCCATGGAAATCAGTGCACGCAGTCATCGTCGTAGTCACCGTACTGTGACAACATTTGAGAGACATATCGTGGGAACCTGGGTGTTCCAGACAACAGTCTGGTCGTTGGTTCTCGGGAAGCGGTCTTAGCTAGCGATCACTCTCCTCTTCTGTGGGCCTGATCAGCGAAAAGCTCTTCATGCGAGTTGGCTGCGGGTAAGATGTGGGACCCCGTAGCCAATCTCACGGCCAGACAATTCCTTGCATTCTCGTTCTGTGTCAGGTTTCTGTCGAGCTTCACAAGCAGAGATGGGCCGTTGTCGGGTTCTGTTACGGATACTTTGTTCGGGTGGCGAGTTCAACGAGAATGATTGTTCCGACTGAGCACGCGTGACGCGTATGCTCATGTTTGGTAATGAATGTGACAAGTCGTTGCACGCAAGGAGTATGTGAAGCTTCAAAGCACATAGGTAGGAGCCTAAGCAGCTTACGCACCTCCCTTGAGGAATGGTCAACGAATGCTTCGCCACATGCGCAATGCCCTGTGCTCTTGGGGATGTTGCAGCATTGGGTAGGTAACCATCGACGTGGTGTCTAACCCAATACACTGTCATATTGGTCACTCTAAGGCAGCAACATCACTATTCACTCGGTCTCGACGAATATTCTAATCCTATCAGCTTGGACTGTTGAACACAAGAGTATCGTCTCACGTGTTAAGCCGTTAATCAACGCACATACAACGTACAAAGGGGCTGAACAGCAACAGCGCTGGTTGGTGATTGAAACCTCTACGGGTTACAGGTATGGACATGGTAACGCCGACCCGCTGTCAGTTTCATGCCTGTCCTCTCTTTACACAAGCACATATGACGGTTTGGTTCATGCAGCTCTCCCAGAATGGCATCCCGTCTACTCCCCAGACAGCGACATTCTCGGGCCGGTGGGACAGGCACGGGAATCTGCTTGTATCCTTGCGATGCGGCAAACGCACTGGGAGACCTATTCTGTCGCCCGTGTGGCGGATGTAGCAGACCAAAACGTGGTGCTACGTTCAAGGGGGTGCGATGATGTACCACAGTCTGACGGCTTGCTGCAGCGAGCCAGAACAGGAAAATCATGGTGTTACATGAACCATAAGCCGTGTTCGTTGCGGATGCAAGTCCTACAGTATGGAAGTGAAAAGAGCCGGGCACATGTTGACAGTTGGCGCATGTCGTGCCATGTGTGGGGGAATATCGTGCCAGGATTGAGCAACGATCTGGTGATGTTGTGTCATGTGTCTCAAGAGTGGCTGGCGAGGCAGCAGGAGACCACATCTGTCCGACTGTGTAGCCGTCGAATGCCATGCAAGACTTGTGTAACAGAGAACCTTGGGGCCTCAGGCAGGAGAAGCGTGCGGAGAAGCTCGCGAAAATGGAGATCCTGGTACTGGTGATGTTGAAGCGGAGTCACGCGAAAGGCCTATTTCATCTGAATCGTGTATTTCCGAAATGTTCATTGCCTATGCCACGATTACACAATGAGCTGGCTCTTCACGAGTCGCATATTGCTTGGTCAACTTTCCCCCTGGGCCCATCGCGGCTGTATTGGAGGAAATAAACGTTGAAGGGCGTTCGGAGCCGCCCATTCGTGGCTTGGGTTGATGCTGGTTGACACCTTGATGCTGCAGCAATGTCTTCTCTCAGAACAAACCTTGCATGCGGATGCGTGCATGCTGAGTTCGAGGCCTCAGGACTAAGAAGATGGCTGATCATGAGACGAGACATGACTCGGATCTCGAGCAGAAGCAAGTGCCTCCAGTTCAGGGTCAAGAGCACGGCCAAGGGCTGGCCGTAGGGCTGGACATCGGCCACTAAACCCGGCGAGTTGGGGACTCAGTCCAACAAGACGGCTTCCCGTGGAACTGTTACACGGGCCAAACAGCCACGAAGCTTGGAGTGCCAGGTGCGCTCCTTACTTTAAGCTATGATATCACCCAAAGTGGGCAATCTGTACCGAGGCAATAAAGCAAGCTCCCGCCTGCGGTGAGCCGAACTGACGGGCACCGTCACGAGAGAAGGTTGCGGATCATTGCCCACTCAAGGACACGAGGAACTTCCCCTGGAATTTCGCGATGCAAAGGCGGTATTGTGGCGTGCAAGTAAAAAGCAATACTCTGGGGCTGCGGAAAGTATTTGGCATCTCTATACTTCGGGGTTCGGGAAGAAACAAAAATTGTGCAGATTCGGTACATGGGCACATGGGCACCCGGTACTGGCATGTATTGCCAACAGTCATCGTGCAGGGCGGGCAAAAAAAAACGAAACTTGTCGCAGGACAGGCAGGGGGTCTAGAAGCGAGTCTCAACGTCCTCGTTGACTAGCATATTGTTCGATAGGGTCGTCATTTGGGCCCGATAGCTAAGAACGCCGATGTCTGTTGAGCAGCCAAGTTCATATCACCCTATTACAGCGAAATTTCTAGAATCTGTTCGACTGCTGTTAGTCGGTCAGCTCAGAAAGGAAATGTGGAACGGCAATTGACCCAGCGAATAGGCAGAGAACCGAGCGGCGCAGCAATATGCTTCAAGCACAAAGAACCGGGTCACAATAGATTGGCGAAGTGATAAAACTTGCCGCATGCGTAGCTGACTCAATACCCGTGAGAATTGGCTCTCCATGCAGGCGATCTGATGATGGGGGCGCCGCGGCGGTCGTTGAATACGTCGGTGCAGAGCTTTGAGGGATTAATGAACATGGGTACCGACAGCACCGATGCGGACTTGTGATGATTGCCACACCGACAGCGTAGCCTTGGCAGAGTCATTTTTTACTTTGGACTGCTTGGTTCAGGCAGTGTCCTAGCTGAATGGGACTGTCTGTGTTCGGCCATGCAACACGTGTGCGCATTCTGTGATTCGTGAACGTTGGTAATGACGGTCATTACTTTTTGATAATCATGCCTCATCAGATGACCAAGGATTGGATGCCGTAAAAACGAATACGTCCTAACGGTGCGCTTGCCATGTGCGGCATCGAGATTCCGGTGACGCCTTTGTTCTGCAGTGGTACTGTACCTCCTACTTGGATGCTTTCCGCTATGCTTTCTTGGATCAACTTCCTTTGTCAGGTTAGCCGACACGATCCGTGAAGAGCTGAAGGGACGGTTTTTTTTGGCTGTTGACCGGGAATTCAGCCCACCTCGACGGCCAGCTGACCGGCTTTGTCAACCGAGAAGATGTCCCAGCAACAACGTCGTGTGGCTGAGACATGTTCACAGCTGCCTGCGTGTAATTTCACGGTATGCCTCCAGCAACGGCAGCGTGGTCCTGAAGGACTGTCTTGCATGGCTGCTACGAGCATCCCAATAACACACCACACCCTCTCGGGGCACAGCGGCCTAGCATAGCCTCGTCATGTCTGTCTAGTCCTACCTTCAAGTGGTCTGAATGCAAACTAGGTAACCATCCCAACAAGATCGCCCACCAGAATGACAGAAGGCGCCGAATCTCAACATGGGAGTCTCGATCGTCCATCAAGTCATCAATACACAACACCTGCATCCGCTATCCGTGTCTTTGCCATCCGTTCCCTACCCGTACTAATCTTACACATCCGCTTATTCCCCTCACAGTTAGTCCCACTTCACAGGGCGCAATGTCGGCTTGACAGTCCCCCGTCAAATTTAGCAGGCTACTGCACACTTACACGCTCAGCACACGAAGGGCGATGCGGGAATCGGGCCTTAGTGAAACGTGTGATTTGCTGGTGCCCTGGCTCGACTGCGTATATCGTGATAGATTGCTTCACGGGTGCAGCGAGATGATGCCCAGCCCGTGGACTTTTGGTGGGGGGCTTTGGGTCGTGGTTGGGCAGTATGTTGATTTCTTGCGCAAGCGTATGCATGTTTTGGGATAGTTGCGCCAGGGTAACAGGGATGTTGCAGTTGAGGCGCAGAACAATGTGCTGTTGTGTCACCATGGAAGTGGCTCGGCAAGCTGGGCTGCTCTCCTGACGAAACGGCATCGCTAAGGACGTTAAGGATTGAAGGTCATGGCTTAGAGGACAACACAAGGCGGAAGCATTGTTGGGAAGAATGTAGCTCTCTGTCGGCTGCCTGCGACAACAGTCACAGCGCCATAACGTATCTTTAATTTTTTGTTTGTGATGATTGCTTCCAGGGCAAAAAAGTTTCTGTCCTTCTTGCAGGACCGACTACCTTACAGTGTTGAGCAGAGCTCTGGTATCTTTACGTATGAGAAACAACGACCGTGAACGACAATGGACCTCTGTTAGATCCAAAGTACCAAAAGGCGACTCCGTGTAAATGCCCATGTCCCACTCCTGCCTTACGTGATTGACAACCCCAATGAAATATCCACGCCAGAACGAAAACACCGAGCCATCTAGGCTCCCACCTCCCAAGTTAAAACAAGTTAGGCCAACATCATGGCCAGTATTCTAAGGCCAAGAACGTTTGTCGTCCTGGCTAATCTATTTTGAAAACGCCGAATGACCAAAGTCCGCACCAACACCGAACAAGATAACACCGCTATCGTGTCATCGTGACTTTTCAAGAAATAATGTGAGAACAATATGAACACATCGTGAAGAAGCGTATCTGCAAATGAAATCAAAATGAAGTAAAGAACGTCGAGCTAGTAGACATGGACCGGGGGCGCCATCATTGACGGCTGCTGGAAGGACACATGCTTGACTAGGTTGGCTGCCTGGATGAAAGGCTGGAACCACGTATTTGCTGGAGGTGGAGGAGAAACGTATGTTTGTTGTTGGGGAACCCGGGAAGAGAACTTGTGAACCGGGACAGGTGCCACATTCTGGTATGAAGAAGTTGAAGAAACGGACGATGCCGATGAACAAGAAGAGAACACGGAATCGTTGTCGGAGTTTGAGCTTCCGGAAGAGATTGAGTGTTGGAAGACCGGTGGGCAATAAACCGGAGCCGGTAGAGGAGCGACAGAAGGAACAGCGGGGTGCTGGTAGCAGGGATTAAAGACAGCATCTCGGGTGTAGTCCACTGGGCTGAAAGGTGGAGAAGGCAGAGGTGTTGCCACCGCTGATTTCGTGGCCGTGAAAGCTGAGCATCGCAGAATCATCTCGCGAAGTTCAGGAATCGTGACTCTCTTGACTGGGTTGAATTCGAAAATTCGCCTCAGAATGGCGTCTAGCTCCACAGAGACGGGGAGAATGGTCCTGAGAAACTTGGGATCCTTCATGAACGCACGGAAGGTGCTGTCATCGAAAGAAGCTCGCTTCCATGGATTACGTCCACAAGTCAGATTTACTAGAATGACTCCCAGACTCCAGACATCGTTGGGCGCTGAGGCATAGCAGGAGTAGGCCTTGGGTGCTGATGTTTGGCATTCTATCTGAGGTTAGCACGTGACTCGGCGTGAGTCAGGACGCCAAGACTTACCTGGTGACATGTAAAAAGTCGAACCGCATCCAAAGTCAGATGTTACGTGGTCGGTAGTGGCGAGTCCAAAGTCAGCAAGTTTGCAGGTCATTCCCTGGTCCGTGACTAAGACGTTCTCCGGCTTCAGATCCCTGTGGTAGATTCCAATGGAATGGCAATACTCGACGGCATCCAAAACTTGAAGGAAAGCCTGCTTGGCAAGAGCATCATTACCAACGTACTTGCCCTGTTCAGTGATGTTTGAGAAAAGGTCACCTTCTGGGCAGTACTCCATGACAACGTATGTGCAATCCGGAGCATCCATGATCTTTACCAGGGAGACAACATTGGGGTGAGCGCTGGCCTGGTGATGTAGCTGGATCTCCCGCTGTTGAAACTTTCGTTGGCGAGGCTCAAGGCCGAGCTTGTTGAGAGCCTTCACGGCATATGGGATATTGGTTTGGATGTCCACGGCTGTGTACACAACTCCGTAAGCTCCTACACCGAGGATGCCAGTCAACTGTAGTCGTCCAGCAAGAACTTGGCCTAGTCGATCTTCCGGCGCGCAGAATCCATTTTGAGTTGGTGATGCTGGAGGCGTCGGGTACATAATGGGGTTGAGGGAAGAGAGTAAAGTCCTCGTAGGTCCACTGAAGGCCTCAAGGACAATGGTCAAGTGATCCGGGGAATAAAAGCTGGTCGAGTCCGGGTGGAAACAACAAACAGTCCTTGGATATGGCTCAGAGAATGGAGATGAACGTATTATTATGTGTTAAGAGAAGCCGGTAAGATGGCCTAGATGGAGACGATCAGGTGACGTGCAAGTCGAGCTGATGGAGAGCAAGTGAGGCGAGGCTGAGTGAGGTGGATGTGAGGGAAGAGGTGAATGTTGATGAAGGAATGTGGGAAGAGGAGAGTAGTAGTATGGTAGAGGTCGGGGTGGTGTTGTGAATTGTGAGGCGGGTTATGATGTATGTTGTTTGAGCACGGCTGGGCAGCAGTAATAAAGACTGCCTTCAGATGGACAGGCTTACTGGCTATTGGTTCACTAAAAGCCCCAGTTCGTAAATATAGGGAAGGATGAGCCTTTCGACTTGCGCTAATGACGAAGCAGGATGGGGCGGCAGACCGTGTGCAGGCCATCAGCGTGCCATGCCCTCCGGCACGCAGACGCTAACGCCTGGGTTCCACTCGCGCAACCCACCCTGGCTGCTTTTGCGTCGTGGTCCAAACTCGAGTGGGCAGGGAGGCGAAAGTGAGGGAGGCAGGGGCGGGCGGTGGTGTGAGCCGTCTTTACCCAGTTGGACGCTAGCGGTGTCCAACAAAGGACCGTCATGCAGCTACCGAGTGGCCGGGGCCCTGCCCTTGATTCAAGTGAATCATGCCGCCTGGGAATCCGCAGCTCACCGGCGGCTGTGACCATCAGCGAATGAGCGGCTGGTCAGCATGGAGAGGGTGACACACACACCCGCTGCTCAACACACGCAGTCCGGGGCTCGACGCTCGAATTGCAGCAGCCTCGAAGCACCAGAACTCGCAGTGCGTCGAACCATGCGCACCAGAGGGCAAGCGGACCCGCGCTATGTGTGGCGCGAGTGTGGTCGCCCACTCGATCTTTCATTGCCCTTTCCACAAGCGCTCGTCAGCTTGCAGAAAGGACACATGTCGATGGCAAATCTTGCAATCCTGTCCAAGCCTCGCGTTGTACACGAACACGGCGTGCGCTCATTCGTTGCCTCCCGACCTTTGCCCTCAGGCGGGCCCCCTGATCTCAGTGTCTTGTCACCGGCCGACAAGACGGGCTACCAGGCGTCGAAAACGACCGCACCTGGCCCCAAACAGAAGGCTGAAAGGTTGACGTTATGCCGTTCTTTGCCTAGCGCTGCTTAGGCTGCTCAAAGACACTGCAAAGCCCACCCAAGCTTACGACGTCTCGTAAAGCCGCGAGCGCACGGGCGGCGTTCAATAGTCTTCGCTGGCTCCGAGGACCATGACGAAAGCGGGCTGTCCAGACGACGATCTCGCAACGCTGCGGCACTGCTCTGGATCTCTGACTGTCATGCCGCCAGCAGGTCTTTTTTGTTCCGCATCTGCCTGATCCCGGTGCTGTGTCCTGCGAGACGGCATTGTGGCTGTCAGCAAGCCGTAGTCACGTTTCGGGTTTCGTGTTGGTGGAGCAGCATTTGTCTTTCCGGCGCTTCCAAACATCCTATGCCCGCGAATTTTACTTCCGCGCCTGCTGCTGCCTCACCGAGCAAGGACGAGCTGGTTCTTCGAACACTTCCAGCGCCAAAAAAAGCGTTGGCGATGACACATGGCAGTTGGAGCCCGATTGGATCCTGTCCCACGTCCTGGAACCTTGTTACGCCGGACTTCGCCCTACTTGTACCTCGCTTGCTGATTGGCTACTTGTATATATTGCCAACTGTCGCTGACTAACCGAATCGTTCGCCATGGACTCTCCCTGCTCGGCGCCATGAAGCAATCTGCCATCTTCCTTGATGAGTTGGGCTTACCAGTGGCGCACCTTGCATCCCAAGAATTCTGGAGAGTTTTTGCACTCGGCGAATGATGTCGGAGATTATTTTCACTGTCTTTGCCAATCACGTTTGAGTCACAGATGGTCCAGCATGTTGTTTCATTCCAGGCATGGTCTTGTGACAGCTGGCCACTGCCTAGTCGTCGATGAAAGCTCCTCCTCACGCTTCTCATTCGTTCAGCGTTGGCAGACGTGGCTCATTGCGCAATACGTTGGGGCGAACTATTGTATCTCCGCGTTGTGCCAGTCAACAGCGAGTAGTAGTCCAGGGGCAGCACAATCATCAACGAAGGATCCAGATCGAGCAAAGAACGGTCTTCTACCGGCTCGTATCTTCATCTCGTATCCCTGCCCCGTTGGATGAACAACCGACCCTACTTGTCCATAGAAGGGATCGCCTGGACTAGGGTGAGGGCCAGATTGCGCACTTAGCAGCGCAAGCGACGCTGCTGTGCATTAGAACCTGCAGCATTTTTTTCTTCTTCTGCTTTCCGGCGTCATCCGTGCATGGGCACAGATCCATCCAAGCCCCGGTTCCCGCAGGCTAAACTTGCGAACGGGAGTCTGTGAGTGAAGGAGACAGACGATCATGTCTGAGAGAAATTATCGCCCGCGCGCCTCGTCACGTTGGCGTATGGATTTTGGAAACTCGAGATGAAAGAGCCGCTCCCAAGGGCATGGCTGCGGGTGACTATTGAACCGCTAGTTGTATTTGACAATCTGTCGATGCGCCGGCAAAATCTGTTCATAGCGAAGGAGATGCACCGTGTGCTCTCTCTTTGTGACAATGCAGGCTCTCTATGCACAGCAAAAGGGCATCAGTGCAGGGCAATTCACGCACCCGGGAGGCATCTGCACTCTCCATTCCCAAATCCCGGCCTCGTTGTTTTGCGCGCTTCCAGAGATTAGGACTACTAAAGTTAGCCTCGTCTGATTCATGGGCATGCGTCTTTACCCTTGATGATGGATTCGAGGGGACAGGAGCACTCCGCAAAAGCTTGAGCTCCCTGCGGCGTTGCTGTCAAAGTCGCACCTACACCGCCAACTGCCGCCAAGCTCCATGCCAGCCTGAATGGGCATAGTGTCTCTGATCCATTCACTAGCCAGCCTTATCGATAAGGCACCGCCCTCCTCTGGCTCCTCCTCCTCCACCCCGCCACGCCCAACCTTCTGCGGCCCTCCAAACTCTAAGTGCTGCTTGTGTGCGCAAGGGAAACATCCAATGATCGGCTGTGTTGCAGCAATCGCTATGTCCCGATGACCAGCAGAATCTGCAACGTGGCGCTCGCAATCGAGGCAGGACCAGACGACGCCAATGACGCTGTTACTTTGATTGCCATCGTCCGCAAGGCACTCGCACAAGGGCCTTTGGTCAGGCCGATTCCAGACTCTCCCTGGCTCATCCAGGCCGGCCAATGACTGGCAACGCCCGCATCGCAGCCTCGTTTGTGTTGCGTTGTTGAGCGTCTGGTGGTCCCCTTGCCTCTCCCAACCAAATGCACAGCAAACAAGTGCCGAGCAGATCGTAACCGCTCCACAGCCGCCATTCTATGCTCGACAGCCCCTCCCACCGGTGATTGGCTGAGGCTGGAATGCACTCGAGATAGCCTTCACCGCTCAAAGTCGGGCCGAGGAGCCCAAAGTACCATCTCAAGACACTGATGTTTCGTGGCTCTCTCTGAATGCTATGGATGGACCAAGTTCCAGAAACATGTTTGCTCGCCTTGTCCATGCTTTGGGTACACTGAATCTACCGTTGACATGGATTCGTGGTCTCGCAGTATACAGATCTTCAATGTCACATTTACTCCACGCGCTGATCAAACAACAGGCATTTGAGCTATCTGACAAAACCCTCAGGCCGCAAGCAACTTCCTTCCCTTGTCACTGATCATCATCGCGGAGCATCTCTCGGTTCAGCTTGCGCGTTCAGGGTGCTGATACCCGCTCAGCTGTGGAGTATGTCATCATGATTGACGGCCGAGTGATGCAAGAACCCTGCGCAACAATTTACTCTGATACATCGAGCTGAGGTCAGATCTCTATATCGCGGCCCTAATGTGAAATCGCATTGCACGCTGTCGCTGGTCCGACTGGATCGTAAGCGGGATACGTGTGCACGCTGTCGCAGCCGATAAAAGAAAATGTCTCAGTGTTGGAACGACGCTCATGAAACATTTTCCAACAAATGAGCATGACGCGATTTAGTCAAACATCGGAAAGACCCAGATATTGCGCCCTCCACCACAACTCATCAATGTGAAATGTGAAGCAACAAGTAATTTCCTTTTATTCGGTCCAGCATCGATTCGCCTTGGATTGATATTGCCTCACTCAAACATACTGCACCGAACAATCGACGGAGTCGGGCCATACTCTCTCACAACGACGGAGTGGAAACTTCATCTAGCTGCTTCATCTCTTACACCCACTCGAAGCCACCCGTTGCTGTACCGTGGTTCATCCAAATTGAAGTCTAAGTTTGTAATCCCCAAGCGCGTCACCCACCACGCTGGCTCATAGCCAAACTCTAAACGTCACTCCTGAGACCCTTTCAATCTATCGTCACGGGAGCTTCGATCTGGCTGTCCCATGAAACGTGCGTGTGCAGTAGCCTCCAGCCATCATCAAACGAACCTTTGGTGGAAATCTAGATCGGCAGAACCATCGGACCTTTTGCGGCTTCGTGTTATTCGTACCATGGCACTTCAGTACAAGCGTAGCCGCTTGTCATGAGCTTAATTGGCACCCCACTGTCCTCTATATCGTTTGCACTGGCCTTGAGAAAGTGTAAGTTTCCGAAAGTGCGCCTCCGTATCCGTGACGGCGTTCACCGGGTCGCCGTAAGTTTGACTTCGCGACACGGACTGAACTCCGGTCTTACTGCGGGCTTTGATGCACAGTGGAAGTTTGTATTCGCTTATTGCATTATCAAGATGTGGTTCGTGGCTTCCGGGATACGACCGTACCGAAGGCTGGTATCCCAACTTAGACCACCTGTCGAACTTCATCGCTCCTCAGCTCGACCCAGTGGAAATGTACCAAGACGTAGAGCGTTTTTGTTACGGCTGAGAGAGACGAATAGTAGATCGATAGAGTCTTTTCAAAACTGACAGGGAGTTGATTTGAAGTTCTCCTATTATTATCGCAGTCACGGGACATGGTTGTGTATATAGATTCGTGAACGGGTAACGCTATACAGTCTGCATGTCCAGTCGGATCAAGCGTAATCTCTATGATCTTTGACTGAGAATCTTGTGTGTTGTGAATGCATATAGAACGCTACTGCTAATTCTGTAGCCAATGACTATTGGCTGTAGCAAGATCGTTTGTGGAGAAGCAGCGGCAAGACAGACTCTCAATCATTACTAGGTGTGCAGTAAATCATGATCCTTAATCCTTGCATGTCTCGAACAGCTTGCATATACATTGCTTGCCTTGCACGTGAACAATGCGCCCCCAGTGTATTTTTGTTTCAGTCTCAGCAACAGACATCAATGACCTCAGCGTGAATGAGGACCATGAGGCTTGCAGACAATGAGCTCTTTAGCAACTCCCAGAATCAGCAATTCTGCAAGGTTCTTCCTAATGGCCATTGCGCTTGGACTCAGCGGCTAGGTATACATAGCCACGGAACCACTGCTAACCGCCTTGTTAGGTCGCCTCACGACTCCACAGAACACATCAGCACGAAACAGCATCGGAACGAAACAATACGAAGCACGGTGATATTGCAGGCGCAGCACTATCTCTACATGCCCGGGTCAAATCAGCTGACGACAAGAATAATGTTGTCCGCTGGGCGGTGGAAGATGACGATCCAAACGCTGACATGGGTTTGCGCCGCCAACAACGCATGCGCGTAACGCCTACATGTACGGTCATCGAAGGCCGTTTGGAGGCCGTTTTCCAAGATTGGGGAACGGAACGGGAATGACTGCAGGTCATCGATGCGGTTGCGCAGCATTGTGGAGCAGTGGGCCTGTGAAGAGGTCCACCAGGCCCGGGCGGTTGCGAGACCACCCCTTCCCCAGCTTCATCAAAAGTGGATGCTGGGCTCTGAGCGCTTGGAAAATGTAAATGCATGTGTAATTGATTGTTGTTGCGTGTAGAGTGCTTGTGGGTGCGTAGACGCTGGTGGCCGCTGTACGCCTGCGGCGGAGTTGTTCAAGGCGACCACTTTTACGCAAGGCGCACTACACCAAAACGCCCATTGA
This sequence comes from Pyrenochaeta sp. MPI-SDFR-AT-0127, assembly GCA_020747015.1. Classification (NCBI taxonomy): domain Eukaryota; kingdom Fungi; phylum Ascomycota; class Dothideomycetes; order Pleosporales; family Cucurbitariaceae; genus Pyrenochaeta; species Pyrenochaeta sp. MPI-SDFR-AT-0127. The sequence continues at coordinate 4,807 of JAGTJM010000092.1, read as the reverse complement.
GTAATTGGCAAGTTGAACGGCACAAAGTGGCCAAGGCATGAATAAAGCACGCCTAATGAACAGAGCAACATGCGTAGGCGCTGGTGGCCACCGTGTGCATACGGCGAAGTCTTCGAGGCCACCATCTGACGCAATTGGCACGAGACACCAACTTCTCGCAAAGCGTGAATGATTTGCAGGAATCAAAACGCCTAAGCCAGCAACAAAGCACACATGCTGAACAGAGCAACGCATGTAAACGCTAGTGGCCGCCGTGTGGATGCGGCGAAGTATTATGAGGCCACCAACTTACGCAATGTGCACGAGCAAATCCTTAGCGAAGACTGATTGACATGAAGCAATGTCTCTACTGTACACTGCCTTGAGATCCTTCGAACTTCACGTCAGGACCCGCCACCTACTCGACGAGTTCTCTCCCTTCGAGCAAGTCCAACATTGGTACCCCCGCTGTCCCCTTCCACTCTGCCTTCCATCTACCCTCCTCGTTCTTCCTCTTTACATATTCCAACGCCTGCTTCTCAACTTCCATCCATTCTCCAAGCGCAGTAACTACACACTGCCCTCTCAGTGCCTCCAACGCAGCTCGAACCCACGTCAAACAAGTAAATGAACTGGCTTCGCCTTGATTTGGGTCATCGACCTGGTAGATCGGCACTGCTTCGATAGTTCTTTCGAGCACGTCGAGGTCGATGACTTTGGCTATAATGATGCGGGCTAGGAGACGATGTTCCAACTGGACATCTGAGATCACAACGCGTTCATAGCGCCAGGGCTGCGTGACGTCGCCCGAGATGTTTTGGAGCGTATTCTTGACGTGATGTTTTGTCGCTGAACTAGCGGGTTGCGTTCTTGTGCCTTTTGGAGAAATGAAGAGTGCGTAGTGGTAAGTCCCAGGGTGCTTTGGCCGTGCATAGAGGACAAGCTGGAGTCGGAGCTTGTTGTGCGGCATGGTTGTTGATGTGATCGAGATCCCTGGTGAGCCCTGATGACTGAATCGTTATCTTCCTTCCATAAGGCTTAACAGGACATGGACACTACATAGAATCTTCCCGGTGCACCGTTGATGTCGTTGATGTTTGGTATATGCTACAGGTATCTTTATTGGATCACGTCTCGCGAACGACACGTGATCGTGGGTTCGAACATGGTTGACTTTTGAATGCTATTCCCCCTTCTTCCTAGTATCGAACATTGCCCGTAGACCAAACATAGTTGAGGCTCTAGAGGCTTTCATGAGATGCGCGCGAATCTCGAAGCTGTGGTTACTCAACTTCTTGCAACTTATTGGCCCGCAGATGGGATGCCCACGCTTTGGTTTGTTGCTGTTTTAGACAGCGTATACATTTCCATATATATCATTTCCTCTGACAAAGTCATCAGGGAACGGGACGTCTGGCCCAGCAACAGAAACACGTACGTGGAAGAGTGGAAGTCGAAATCAAACCCTGCAACACCATCATCGATCACGGAGCGCCCTCAAACTGAACGGGTATTCCTGCACACTGCTGCCACAAGCACAAACATGAATAGAACACACCGACATTACAATGTGATAGGCAAGGATGTGCCTAGTAGTCTAAAGCGGACAGCTGCGCCGTAAGCATACGAAACGCGATGCTATTTTGAGGTCGGATCGGGATGATACCGAAAATCAACCACATTGGCGACATTTCTTCAACATCCCGGCACGTGAACGCTATGTTTGGACTGAGTTAATTTTGAACAGCATGTGTGTTCATTCTTGGACCAAAAAGTGGGCAACAGATTGTGGGCCATTTGATGCTTGCCTATACTCATGTCGGTTCGACTACAGCTCGCCAGGGCTTCATGAGGCGTAGCTTCAGCACTTCCCGCCGAGCATTGTCCGATCGTCACAGACTTTTCCGCGCACCTCTTCTGCGCCAGAAGGTGTATTTCCTGGAACTATCGGCTTTCTACCAGAATAGACGCCTTCTTCAAGTCTTTCTGTTTCTTCGGCTTTGATTGCATATTTTTTATTGCTTGTTCCATCACAGGATCCACGACATTCTCCACCTCAATCCATTTATTCGGCCATTCTAACAAACCCGGCCTGGCCCCGATAATTTGCACAAACTCCATGTTTGGCGGAATCTGCAACGGTGTACTCGCATCTCTTTTCACCGCTTTGATGATCTTCTCAAACGTCTCGACCTCTCGAATTTGTCCTTGTCTTAGGGACAACCGCCGTTGATGCTGCCACCGAGGGCCTAGCCACCATCCCACTCGCAAGGTGTTTGCGTTAGGGAAGGTTTTGGACAAGCTGGTGGCAGTTTGAAGAAGCTCCCGGAAGTGTGGACCGCTGTCTCCCTCCCTGAATACTTTGCGTACCACAAGAACTGATCGTACGGTATTTGCATATAGAGGGGATATAGGAATGATGTTGAGTCCTGGCCGAATACCTGGCAAATGAAGGGGTATAGAGTACATAACTTCTGCGAACTCAGCATGGACTTGCTTACAAGTTCGCATGATCGCGCAGTCGGCGAATACGGTAGGTCGTTCTTTCTGTATACTTTCGGTGTAAGGGGACTCGTATTCTGGCATCTCTACTTGATACTCGTGCAGCCTATCTTTTGGTGGAGGATCGGTTGATTGCCATCTATCTCCCTCTCGCTTCAACTCCATACAGATCTCTGCGTACACAAGATCCCTTATCTCTTTTGGCAAGTCCAGAAACCCCATTTCTTGGTTCGCTTTCACTGACTCTTGCCACTTCGTACTGACTGTGATCCTTGCTTCTACTTGAGTCTTGAGGGCAAACCAAATCTCGGGTAAGGATGACTTAGTGCCACAAAACAGTGGTCTAATGAAGAAGCAGCGATCTGGACCCGAAGGCGGTGGAGGAGGTGGAGGAGGTGGAGGCGGTGGCACGTAATTTGCGTCACGGACTAAGGGGTATGGAACGTTTCTCGTTCGGGTCATCCTGCTGATCAACTCGTGGCCTCCAGTCGCTGATTGTAGGTGCTGACTCTATGCCGTAAGTACAAGACTTTCGGTGTATTGGATTGGCTCTTCAATTGTTGAACTTGAGGGTTTAAGCGTGATTCAGGACGTTGAGGGATGTTGTCGTTGATACGGACAGGGATCTGTTGGTGGGTTTAGGTCCTGCTGCCTAAATCCACACGACTGCAAATTAAGGCATCCAGCCGAAGTGAGTACCCTTGCAAACGTCGTAGGAATCGCACGTACGCTAGAGCACGACATGATTCCCGCAAGAAATGTTTGAATTTATCTGAGAAGCACACATTACCTTTCTGGATCGGTCATATCGCTAGCAGTGCTACTATTCATATCCCCTCGCTACCCTTCAGGAATTTGAACACTCTTCACTTCGAAAAGTCTTTCACTTGGCCCAACCAAGGCTTTTAGACCAATGATACATCCATGAAGAACGATTACCACCCATTTTCCTGTTCCTGCTTGACGACTGCTTCACCTCTGTCCTTATTCTCATAAAATCTCCTCGCTTTAATCAAGTCTTCCTCCAGTGCGTCTGTCATCTCTCTCATTTGTCTATCACTCGAACTTCTTCTCCTCGTAGCCGGGATCCTTGGCCTAGGATATGCAATAACCCTGCTCCTCCGGCCCCTCTCCCCAGTGCTACCATCAAGCTGCCCATCACTACTACCGTCAGCCTGCTCTCTCCTGATATCAGTCCACTCGAACACAGGATTGATATATTCATCGACAGGACGCAAAATTGCAGTGCGCCAGACATCTGCTATCTTGAGGGAGCTTGTAAGCATAATACGGAAGTCGCTATACTTCTTGTACACGTCAAACCAAGAGACAGTGTCATTAGGCGTGGCCGTATCCATAGCCTGTATATTTAGTATGTCTACTTGAGTCCAGTGGCTCGCAACGGCATCGAAGAAGAGCTTTCGGATGCCACTTCTCTGCTGTAAAGTACTGGAATGAGGTACAGTGTTACGACATATGTATTCGATATCGCTCGCCTTAATCGAACTCTTCCGTGCGTTGCTTGTTCGCAGTCTAGCAAGGGGCTGGAATATCATGTAGAGTTGCCGCATGGCCGCGTCACTGTATTCTTTCGCGCTCAGCTTTTCGCCCAATAGGCACGCCATGGCGTTGTCCATAGTTGCCCTGTATCCCGTGACATGAGTATTGAGGCTGTAGATACTACTGTACATGTAATCCACGAAGTTCTGAAACTCCCCTGGCTCAAGGTCGATGATGAACACCTCCTCTTCTTCGCTATCTTGCTTGATTATGTTGGCAATGTATTTCGAATGTCGCGCAAGTAGAGACTTTGACAAGACCCAAGTTCGGCGGTTGCTTGGGTCGGAGCCCACGGTGACTTTCATCGTCCCACTCATCGGCGGAGATAAAGTGGTTGAATGACTTGCGGAGCGGTACACACGTTCTTTGAGGGTCGCAAGTTTGCGAGTAGGATCTGCGATCGCGGTCTGGAAGTAACTGTTCAACCTGAGTTTAAGTAGAGGCGCCATCACGGGCGGAGGCAGCAGAATAGTGACTATGGGTTACGGGATTTGTTCGTATAATGCGTGATAGGAAGTTTGCTATGGCAAATTTTGTTTCTATCGCCCTGTCGGTGCGCAAACGGGTGCGTTGTCACGTGTGCGCGGTGAAAGGCTAGTGATGGTGAAGTGATGAAAGAGCTCTCTGCGCTTAATCGAGGCAATCTTCGAAGACCTGATGAAGACATGGTAATCATACAATACATACGAGCTATCTGAGTTAAAACTTCGCGTTATGACAATTTGTATCTTCCTTGGTATTTACCAAGACTCCACAAGTCATTGTC